>VXAY01002611.1:89116-121170 GCA_013399855.1 Oxyruncus cristatus
CCTGTGTGCCCTTGGAGCCAGGATCTAAGTAATGTGGCTCCATTATCATTGTAGCAAGTATTTTGAAAGCCAGCCTGAACTCTTAAAGAAATGTTGACTTCTATCTTGAGGGCAGAAGGAACACACAGTAAGTACCACCAAATGAATTATTAATTGCTTAGGTAAAAGAATGAGGCCAATTTCATTTTGAATGCTACCAGGATCCCTCAGGACTTTCTATAAGATATTCATAAGATGGACATCTGATTTTTGGAACCATAATACATTTGCAGAGTTAAGAAAGTGAAATTTAACTGTAAAGATATTGTTACAAGGAAAAAAATCATATTGTGAGATGCAAACACTGCTATTTGTTTTAGTGCCTACATGAAAGCAATGCTTCTGTGATATAAAACAAGCAGGACCAATATTTTGATCAATCAGAAATGAGGGAACTGTCAGGACAACCTAAGCCAGAGGTTACATTTTGCCAGTGTCTGGGAAACAAGTGGAAGCTGTGAGATATTTTTAAGTTTAGTTTTATTCTTAACATGCATTTCATCAAGCTGCCAGAGAAATTCCAAGCTCTTCTTCTCCCTCTTTGATTTACTCCCCTCTACAGAATCACTGTGTGGATCTCCAGTTTTAGCTGCCTGGGAGATGAAGTCACACGACTGACAAACGGTATATTGCCTGAGAAAGGTAGTGCATCATGAAAGAAAACATATCTAATACCCTGCTGAGTATTTGATTAGAGGTTACAAATGTGCAATGACGTTAGGCCACAGTTTACTGGTGGATCCTGCCCATGGGAAGTTCTTTCCTATTTCCCTAGAGCTGACCCACAGCTTTAGCACTGCAGTACTACCCATGCAGTTGAAAAGAGGGCACCGTGATCCTTCTCTCAGTCTCCTCCTCACAAATTAAAAATCCCCCAGTTTGCTACATTCAAGTTTAGTACATTTTTCATGTTTGTTGCCAACAATTTCCACCTGCAAGGAACCCAAGACAAAAAGACAGTTCTACTGAATGTAATAGCTCTTTGCCCTCAGGCCACCTGCATGCTCTTCCTACCATTTTCAACCCCTCCTTTCTGGGTTTGAGCTTTCTAAAGCTTCTCCAGTTTGAGGTTGACATCTGGTAGGTGCTATGCAAGCATAAATATGATTTTTACGTGGTACAGAAAAGAAGCAAGCACATATTCTGCAAGTCAGTGGTAGTTCTCCCTGCTTTGTGGAGTCACAGAGCACTTCAGGACCTTCTGTGTTGGCTTGCAGCATATACCAGGTGCAATAAAAAATGCCAGCAAAGAAAAACTAACCAATCCAATTGGAGAAGACAGAACATTTTTATTCCAGTCTGCTACCACTGACAGGTGGACTACAGAGAAATACACATTGCAGCAAGATTCCTTGTTCAGCATTGAGAAGACAATAACCTTTCCCTGTTTCTTGTCACAGAGCTGGGGTCTGTTTGGCAAAGAGTAGATTAGCATGCTATCAAAGTAGCTGCCATGTTCCAATATTAACATTTTTTCATTAAACCGACACAAAACAAAACCTGAAGCAAAAGCAAAAACTGTCTGCCTTCAGCCAGGAGGGCCCAGAAGTTTGAACATGTCTCATGACCAGTTCCTGGTGATTAGCCACCCCAGTCACCTCAAGATACACCACAGCAATTCAGCTTGCAACTGTGCCTGAGGAGGTTCCTGCTCTCATTTTGTGAATAGAGGTTACTGCTCTGTATATTGCCAGCCCAGTATCTTTCAGTAGCATTAAATTCATTTGAAAAGATTTCACGCTGTACCTAAAGTACCTGATAGGAACAGCTCTGTGGAAGGAAGGGAGGATTAAGAAAAATCAAGAGACTTTATACATAAATGATCAAGAGAAAACATACTGTGCAACATGAGAGATTTTGCCTCTAGAGCCAAAAGAGCCTGGGTAAAACACCACAGAAGCATTCCCAGGAGGTTAAAAGGAACTGAAGCAGGAAGATGGGATTGTAAATAAACTCATACTTATAGAAGAGAGGTGAAATTCAGCTCCCAGTCACACACACAGCAAACCCCAGCCCACAGACCTCTCTGGCTCTGTTCCACAATCCAGAGAAATAATGCGTAAGCAGGACCAATGAGGAAGAAAAGAAGAGAGGGGGGACCTAACATGAAAATGATTTGCTCTGGGTCTGAAAAGGCTCTATATTGATCAGAACAGAACAGTCAGAATCACGTCTCGTGATAGCAGAAGCAAAAGTGAAAAGATTTCGCCACAAAGCAAAAATGAGGAGGCCTGTCTATCACCCCTGGCCCAGTGGGAGAAGTCAAATGTTTCAGCTAGCAGTAAAATTCAACTCAATTAAAGAAGGACCCTAGGCAGTGGCAATGCATTCTGGAAGTGATCATCAGGGAATTACTGGGTTTTCAGGTTCACCTCAAGCACTCTTTGCTTATTGTGGAGAATTATTTGCATGCTCTTCAAGGTACCTATAGCATTTACTAAGCAATTATTACCACTGACTTGATCTAATTACTTCAGAGCTCCGATTAGAGCTCACAAAGGATCTTCTCTCTACCCATAAGCTGCCTTAGAACAGACCGATATTCCAAGATGACACACCAGACACTTGTTCTGACTGCTGTATCTTATGGAAATGACTTAAGGTAGACAGATTGCCAACCTGGAAGAAGGAAAGTAATTTCTCATCCAATAAAATCATTGACTACTTTTCTTCCTCTGCAGCATGAGCACCTCATTGTTGATAACTCTTATCTTGGAAGAATTCTGTGTCTCTGGCCCCCATTGACATCTCCTGTGCACAGGCACTGAGGCAACTACTGAAATGTGTTAAATATTAACACATAGCAAATATTTCCAGAAAACCATTAGTGTTTTCTTAGAGGTTTAGAAAAGAAGAGCTGACACCTTACCAGTGGAGAACTTTCAAAAACCATACTGATACTCCTCACTTAAAAAAAAAAATCTAGTGAGAGCTCATGTTTTTTTTTTTCTTAAAAAAAGTAGGTTTTTCAATAGGCTACTTTTAGGATTCCTAATACTGTAAGCCAACCCTAAACCATATGTGCTACAGGTGTTACCACTCATCACTTGGTGAGGACTCTCTCACATGCCAGATGGGTACATTCAACCTTTAATGAGACTATTCTAGAAGTCTTCTGGACATTTTGACCATATGGCTTTGCAACCTGCAATGAAAGCTTCTATCAAAGAGTCCATTTGAATAATCCTTAAACACTTACCTACATCTTTAAAAGTATAGCACAGAAAGAAAAGGTATAATTTACAGTAAAATGGTGGTTGTAAAAGATAAACAGTTGGTTTATCACTCTCACAATGGGAGTGATAAACCAACTGTTATTGCTTGATGCTTCTTATCAGTACAAAAAATGACCTCTCTTCACATTAGCTTGAGCACTTCTTTTAATAAAACAAGTAATCAGAAGCAGATTCATCTGCTTTTATATTTGCCAAACTCGCCACGTATAAATCATGAATCTCTCTTAATACAGCAAGGACACATGCAGGTTTATAATAACCTAACAAACACGATAACCATAATAAAAACCAAATAAAATAATAAACCAATATTAAGATGCATCCCATGCTTTTCATTGTCCCTTGCTTGATCTCAGTCCTCTATCCATCAATGGCAATTTTGGCTAAATGGAACTTTGATGTGGTAATATTGGAAAAGCAGTCATCATTGGGTTAATAAGAAAGAGCAGAAAAAATTTGAGAGTATATTTTTTAAGCATTAATATCATCTAAGTAATAACAGCTTGTAATAACACATGCTGGTTTTAGACTAGCATAGATTTAGTAATTTACCTCCTTGTCAAGTGTTTTTTTGTAAGGTTGTTTAAACTGGAAACACTAAAGCAAGCATTCAAACTACTATCCTCATTCTGATCCCATACACTCATATTTCAGATTTTGAATTAAATCCAGAATTGCCTCCTTGGTGTTGGTGGGGGTAACAAAATCGCTTTAGTCTGTGAGATGCAGCAGGACTGCTGTGGAGAAAACAAAACACACCCAAACCCACTCATGTGAGCAGATCAGAAATGCAGCATTTATGTAGAAATTGTAGAATTTCTGTAGTATTATATGAGAGGAATTAAAAGCAAGGACATTTCTATAATAGTCATGGAAATTCATGACCATAAACTGAGTAGCAAATACCAGGTAACATTCAAAAAATGAGAGCAGTTTACTTACCACCCCAAATACAGGTTAGAGCCACTGCATGGCATGGGTTTCATTACATGAGTTCATGACTGAAAGCACACAAGTATCTCCTGACATTATCACTGGGAAAGGCATTAAGCTTCCAACCACATTTTGGCACAGTTTGTCATGAAAAAAATAAAATCCTTCTTTTGTAGAGTGGATATTTTATCGTTATGATTGGGCCCAGAATTCCTGGGAAGGAGGGGGAAGGAATTTTGCCCTTTTATTAGCTGCAGATTAGTCACTTATGATGGTGACACCCACACCACAACCAATGCTGTGCTTACTGCTGAAGAGAGCTGGGACTCCTTTCCCTCCTCCCTCCCTCCCCAGAGATAATTTTCAGAGCAGGTAGTGATATGAATAAGGTGAGTGAACAGAGTTTATGGATCATTTTTCATAGTTATGCCAAAGCAAGGAAACATCCATCTGCAGTTAAAGAAAGGTAAGAACTTTTGGAAGAAGCTTTAACACTTCTTTTACCTTTTTGCTGCATGCATTCTACCTTTACAAAACTGAATTTTAAAAGTATAAATATTCTTGAACTATTTGAAAACTCCTTGCCTCCAGGTGACATATTTATTCCTCCTGCTACAGCCAAAATGCTAAAAAACCAAGCTTTCAATTTCTTGGAGCAAGGACCACACATTGGAAGATGGGAAGCACGGTGATTAACATCACAAATTACTGTAAATTGAGTGCCTAGCTGTAAGTTTCATTTCATTCTTTCCTGATAGATAGTAGCTTGAATTTGATTACATTTGATGTGTACTAAAGCAGAGCTAAGAAAGACTAAATATGCAGCTCCCTGAAGAAGGCACTCAAACAACAGTCAGGACAGGGAATGAGTTAACTGAGGTTGCAGGTATCCGTCAGCTAAAAGCACACCAGGAAAGTAACAAATGGGTCAGGTTTTGGTCTGTTCCTGATTGTACTACTGATTCCCTGGATGACTTTTTAAGTCATTTCCAACATGGTTTGCCAAGAATTTCAGTGTGTGCCCACATGAAGATCCCCAAAGTCTGGACATCAGTGCAAATTAGATTTCCATTACTGGAAATGGCAACTAGCTTAGGAGATATGGACATTGATTACATTAAAAAAAAGGTCAAGATTAGCACATCATTGCCATTAGAGTGCAGTCCTCTTCAAAATAGACTTTCTCAGAGATACAGCTTGTTCATCTGTTTTTTAGTGTTCCAGTGTGTGGAAGAATAATAATATCTGCTCTAAGAATAAAAAACAGGAACAGCAAGTTCTTGTGTTGGGTGCCTGCAGTCCTCAGTGCTAGGAACAAAGAGGGGTGTAGCTAAAACCTTCTGCCCACGTGCAGCTCTGACCTGACAGGTCACCCCTCGCTACTCCCAAGCAGCCAGAGGCCACCTGAGCTTAAAATTGTCTTTACGATTAGCCAGACACTTTAGAATTATACCAAGCAGTATCATGTACATAAATAATTCTAAAACATCTCCGATGCTTTTTACTGTAAGAAACGTCTGTTATTTCCAGCTGAAATCTACATTCTGCTCCAAATATCTTGTGCCTTATCTCTACTGAAGAAGCAGCAAAAACTTTATATTGATGGCCTAAGCAACAGGAAACTTGGTCTGCAAAACTCTGACCTAAGAAACCCAGGACAATGAATGCTTCAAACATCTGTTGTGATATTTCTGTTGGTCAAGGGACAGATCTTTTTCGTGATGTCTCACCTGGCTGGGAGTATCCTACCTGTGGAGGATACCCAGACATCCCATTTAGGTGACTCAACACTGAGAAAAGAATCTCTGCCATCTCTGCATGAAACAGGGTAAGAACCCATTTAAGAAGGAGATACAATGAAAAGTGAAAGACGAGAAAAAAGAAATTAACGGAAACACATGTTAGGGTAGCAAATGGATCACCTTTCCAGTGATGTGGTCCCTGATCACTTCTTGAACTTCACTGCTCCACTTTTAGGAACTGGTTCAGTTGTGCTCTCATTGCTAGAACTTGGCAGCTTCTCTTTTGTGATGGGAAACTCTACACAATGCACAGAAAGAAGTGGATGTGAGTGAAAAAAAAATAAAAATCAATGATCCAAGTTCTGCAGTTAAGCATTACCATGTCTAGGGACAGATTGAGAAAGGTGAGCAGAATCTGGATCCAATTTTGCTTTAATTCAAACCCCAGGCTTACTTTTAGCCTGCACACAGCATCCTTGCCTGCTTATAATTTCCCAGTATGTTTCACCTGGCAGCAATGTTTTTGTTCACACGATTGTGCCATACGCTGTTAAATACCTGCTACATCCCTCTCTGAGGGGTGGCTGCATTTCTGGGGTGGGTGAAGGGATTTCTCTATCCAGAGTAATTGCTAATCAACTGTTCCTTTTTCAGAATTAAGGTGATATATAAATGTAAATGGTATTACAGTGACTGTCTTTCACTTACTCTTGCAATATGGGGAAATGTGTTTTCTTACAATACATTTCATCTATGGAAAAAGCACTTTCTAAGACATTTTTACCTTGCTACTGACATGTATTAGCATCTAAAGCAGAAAAGCCCTCCATTATTATTTTTTAAATCATGAAAACACAATTCCTTCTCAAACCTGTCACCTGCTGTAGATCTTAATCAGCTTCAGTCCCATTATGGCAATTCCTGCTGCAGTGAAACAGGGTTTGGAAAGAATTTGTCACCCAAGGAAAAATTATTTTCTTTCCAGTGGGATCACAGCATTAAAAAAAAATTATGGTAGCATATGCCCTCCAATATATTTTATTGAATGCTAAATGTTAGAAATGTTCAAACCCCAAATTCTGGATAGTTTTCAGCTTCCCATTGAAGTTCTGCCTTGGAAACATTATTAGGGTAGGCTGCCAGATAGAAGAGAGTAGGAACACTCTCAGGAAGGAGACATTTTTTTATGTCTTTTGCCTTTACGAAGTGGTTGCAGTCAAATGTGTGGCTGCTGGTACTTAGACAGAGAAGCAGACACTGAAGAGTTTTCTTTTTGTTCTAGATCATCTTTTTTCTCCTTCTCTAGCTAGCAATTAACGTTATCATAGCAGATACACCTCTGAGACTCCCCTGACCTGTGGTCCCATTTGCGGATCATTTTTTCCCATTTTGAATTTCTTGATCATTTAAAAAACACCCTGTAGAAAAACACCCTACAGAAAATCAGGTATTTGCATGGAAGTTGGTTGCTTTGCTGGAAGTTTCCTGTGAAGCTTTTGAGTCCTCTTCACACAACTTCCTCACCCAACTCACTCTCGCAATTGGCAATATCCAAATTTTCTTGTCAAAGCTGAAACCCAACAACACATTCTCAGGGGAGACAGAAAGATGGCATCTTTAAGATTACAATGAATATTTAAAATCCCATTCCCTGTCACCACAGCACAACATCAGGGCTAGGACAGAAAATAAAACTACCATTCTTCATTGTGCCAGTGCCTGGAAGAGTAATCCTGGGTAAACCATCTAATTTCACTTAACTCATCTTTCTTAGGCCATGAATGGGTGTGATAATTCCCATATTTTCCAGCCCATTTTAAGACTATAAAAATCAAAGACCTTCTCAGTGTACATGCAAAATGGTTCCTACATGGATAATTGAAAACTTTAAGTCACTAAACATAAGCTGCAAAACGTTTTTGGCATAAAAAGATTGTTGGAATACAGAGAATAAGCAAGTTGAAACTTACAGTGTTTCTGTCTCTAATGAAAAATGCCAACATCACAGGTGTCCAGGGGGCAGGTATGCCTTGAAATAGCAAAGTATTTTTGTTCCTTCTAGCCAAGATCTCTCACAAAGTGACCAAGATAGGAAAAAAACCTAAACAGGGACCCAGATGTTGCTGTGTGACAGACATTATTTGACCTCTGTAAAACTGACATATTTGAACTAAAAAGGACAGGATCAGAAACCCCATTCTTGTATTCAATATCACTAATAATCATTCATTAAAATAATTAACAAAAGGAAACAGCAACCCCATCACGTAACTGTGTACCATGATCATTATGGGATTACTTCACTGTACACTGAAATGAAGGGCACAGTGATTGCAATTATGTTAATCAGACCCAACACACACTATTCTGACCCCTTCCTTTGGTGAAGTACCTCACTCCCCTTTTTGATCTGAGAACTGCTGAAAACAGTGCGTAACAAAACCTCTAAAATGATGAAAACTGTGCAAGCACAGACACTCAAGACCTTGTACTACCAGTGAGCACATCTACACAAACAAGAAAGAGACTCAAATACTTCACATGAACCCTTTCTCTGTTCCTTTAGATAATGACTTAATTTGTTCAATGCTTTCTTATCCTCTCATCTTTTAACAGAAACAGAAAGTAAAAACCTATAGCTGAAGAATTCTTTGTTCCAGATGGCAGACCAGTGCCTCCTTCCTCCTCCCAGACACCCTAGCTGGCCCAGAGGGGCAGCACACATTACACAGGCTGGTTTCTTACAGGAGGCAAGACTTCAAAGGGAGCTGTCTAAGAGGAACAATGGAAGGACACCAGAATAAGGCCTTATCTGCTTATGGCACTGCTGGCTCTGTTCCTGCCGTTGTACCAGAGAGCGAAATGACTTTGTTCCCTCTGGCCCCCTCACAACTTCTCTCCCCCGGGAAGGTCCCTTTTTTTAATTCCCAGTCCGTAACCTCGCCCAGACAAGCAATGCCTTGCAACAGCTGCCATTCTTGCTGCTGCCAACCAGAAGGCTCTGCATGAGCATGAACCCCTTTGCTGCCTTTATTGCAGTTCTCTGGCCCCACATTTCTCCTTGACAGGTAGCAGAGGCAACGCCTCCTCCTTCCTGTGAGTGCACGCTCAGTGCTTTGGTAGCTGCTGGTTCATGCTGAGGAAATTCCAGCCCTTTGAGCACTTCCCTCTCCAAAGTGCCCCACGTTCAGAGCACAGCCTGGGCTCAAAGCTTTTCTAGTCAAGCCACTTCTCTGCTGCAGATGCATCTCTGTGGCCATCTTTGGTCTTCTCTTGTCATCACTGTTGCACTGATCACAGTGTGTTTCCTTCAAGGGAGATAACAGCTTAACAGCCTTCAAGCTAAGGGAGATATACGAGTGTACATCTGCCGAAAATGTGGCCCTTTGTCAGGGAAAGTGAGTTAGCACAGATTCTTCCTCACCTCCAAACATCTCTTCCCACATGATGCAAGTTATAAGCACTGATATTAGCATAGGTTTTCTGTAGCTAAAAGTACAACAAGTCTTAATTTCTTTTTCTAATTGCCCTTATTATTTGTGATTCATTACTGTTTGGAAATAAAGTAGTCCTTAAGACTTACATGTAACGCATAGCCATGCCAAAGTTGTAATTACACAATAATTTAAAATATAATCAGACACCTATAAATCACAGGAATTGTACTGATCCCTAGGTAACTGTTTGAATATATATTGTACCTCTGGAGACTGTATATGGCCCCAAACTCATGTTCCAACAATATTTATACTCAGAAATGGATTTTTACTAAGAATCAGGGTAGAAAGGGTATGTCTACAGAGAAGCTCAAATTTGCTTGCTTTCTCATCACCAAAATTTTGGTCCACACTGTGTTATTAGCAACCTAGTTCTATTTAATAGTAAACTGCTAAAAAACGAACAAAGAACCCAAAATGAACAAACAACAAAAAAGCAAAACTCTGATCCAGGACAGAGGAGCTGGTTCCTTTTCTCACATCCTCTTTGTTTCTCATCTCCTTTGCTTGCCTTGTAGCACAGTAGCATTTGTTGCTTTCTACACCTTTTTTTATATACCTCTTATATATCACTTGTACTGTACTCTGGTATGAGTTTCACACCAGTAAGACTGAATGCACTAAAAATTCCTTACTTCTGACTTATACCAGCATCACATTCTTATCCTCCATTTGCATCCTGTTAGAGGTTGCAAAGATGCAGACAAATAGAGACGTACTGCAATTTTCTGTGCTGATGGCAAAATAGAAGCAAAACAATTTTGTTTACGCACAGATTAAATGTCTCCTAAAGGATACCTTTACACTGATGCTTCACAGTTCTTTTAGGAGCTCTTTACCAATACCTTGCACTACCTCAATTGCTCAGTTGGGCTCTATTAAAAAATAAATATCTAGCTACTGCAAAGTGTGGTTTTGTATTTAACAATACTGGATTTTAATTATCTCTTCCTCTATTCCCCTTAATTTTAACTATCTTATTGTTTATCTTGATAAATTAACTGTTCCTTTCTCCACTTACATATTATCTCTCCAGTTAATCATTATTATGCACTAGTTTCTACTTGTACTAAAGCTACCTTTTTGACTTCCCCTGTTGCTAATTACTTTTAAACTCTCTCCTGCTGAACATTTCTTCTCCAACAGGATCCAGCTTAACACTCCATGTTAGCAACTGGGTACCATAACTGGGATGAGGCTGCATTTTATCCCTGAGAGAGACAAAATACCTTCCCGAATTTCTGGTTTGACCTTTAAAAGAAAGTTTGCTGAAAAATAAAGGCATGGGCTATGAATTGCACACAAATTTATACACGAAATGACTTGCCTCATCTGTACAATATGGCTTCCCAGTTGGTTTGGCAGCAGCCTGAAAATGCAAAACAGGAAGAGCATCTGGACATCTTTTTAGTATCATCACTAAAAGCACTTCTCTGCAGATGGAGGGCTCAGGAGCTCGGTCTTGGCAGGGCTGACCTCACTCAGTGAGTTATAGAGAGCTCATCCCACAGAAATGGATTTTGCTTCCTATAGTTGGGAGGAGGGTGACACTGAGTTGCTGCTGCTCTCAGCTGTGCTCCTTCTCTGCCCAAAGCCACCGTGAACCAACCCATCCAAAGTTCAGAGATTCCTGCAGTTGTCCTCTTTCTTAGTAACAGCTTCTCTGTACTAATAGTAAAATTTCCTACCAACAGATTGGTGAAGTGTAGGATTTTCTCTGCTCAGCTCCCCTGAGACAAAAGCCCCAAACCTCAGTACCCCTGCCTTCCTTACGGGCTATTTTCTCCATATGCATCTGTATATATTACCACCAACTACAGGTATGCCAAGCTTACTTCTGTTGCTTTACTTACTGAAGTAAATTTCTCAGCATCTCTACTTCCCACCTGTACTAGTAAGCTTCCTGTTGCTTGACCAGTATAATACCCATGTCTGGATACTGTGTGTTCACAACCAGTGCAAGGGTTGTTCCTGAGGAAAGCACAAACTTATGTGGAGCAAAGGCAAGTGCAAACTACATACACTTTCCCGAGCTGCTGATAAACATGGTATTGTACTCTTGGAATAATGATGTTTGTATGTACTTGAAGCAAGTGCTGCAGATGAACAATTTTGCCAGTTTGGAAAGGGACTATTGAAAAAATGCAGAAAATGACACAGTAGTATCATGAGAGCTGGTTGTCACATGTGGGTCTGGAAACATGGCAGACAAAATTATTTGAGATCACCTTACAGAGAAAAGCAATTACTTTAGAGAGGGTTTACTGCTTGAGTCAGACTTGACACTACAGAGGCTGGAAGCATTGCTTATCAACTGAGTCAGCAATGGCAGGAGGGAAAAGGGTAAGTCAGGGTGCAGCAAGCACTGTTCAAGCTGTGCAGCTGTTCCAGATGGGGGTTTAAAATGCAGCCTATGGAAAATTACAATGCTGCAGACACATGCTCAGCAGGCTCCAAATACGTAGGGAAAACTTTGCTAGCACTGTGTAGTTGTTTATATATACACACAGCATATACAGTCTATATACACTCTACACACAGTATCTTGTAAATGGATGTCCTGCACAAGAAATGAGTACAAACACTGCACGAAACTGGACATTTTGTGAGCGCATGTCCTAGTGCTCCAGAGCAACAGGGATGTGAAATTAGTTATGCCAGAGGTCCCTGTTATGCGTGCTGATAGAAATGGCCCTGGATTCACTGTACACACAGCTGCATATACTGTTCATGTTACTGCTGTACTGGGAGAGCCACAAGCCATTCAACTGATGCCAGTCTTGAGCTCTGCAGTCTCTGTACTGCTCAAAGCTGCTTATTTGCAAAAACATTGGAATTTTGCCAGCTACAGATCTGAGGTGATGCCTAGTCAGCTATCCATGGCACTGAGCTCATCTGCTTGGTTACCTGCATATAAATATGACTTTGGGTTCTGTGCAGTTGCTGAACACACTGCTGTATTTAGCAACAATACAGTTTCCTGTACTGAATATATAAATAATAAGTAGATATATTACTTCAGCACCAACTATTAGTACATCACAAGCTCCAGTTTTACCTATTTTGATTCTGAGAGTACTGAGAAAGTATTGTGCAAAACATGTGTTTCCAAAATTCCAGTTCAGCATCATAAAGCACCTGGACTATAAAACTGTATCACTTGTCACTTTCCATGAGATGTTATGCATCATGAAAGTTTGAAACAAACACTTAAAATGACATTATCAAAGGAAGTGAAACTTCTGACTGATGCTCATCAATAGTGGTGACAAGGAGAAAGACTGGAGAGATTTGTCTTTGCATGGATTTGAGAGCTAATCTAAGTTATAATGATTGATAACCACCATCGGAGCACTGAGAAGCTGTGTTTGAAGAACTCAGTGGTATAAAGGGCCTCTTTACCTTGATGTACAGTATGGGTGAAGAATACATACTACAGGAGGAGAACAGAGACCTTACAATAGTTGACACGAGCTAAATTTTACCCCGGTTTTATACATGTGCAATAATTTCTTGTCACAGAATGATGGCCATGATTCTCAGCTATCAGCCTTGCATGTACACAAAAATGGAAGAGCAGAAGTTGAGTTTTACCAAATTCATCTTCAGCAAACACCAAATGACTTTGTTTTCTCCTGAGCACATCGACTTTATTGACCGAGACTGAAACCTGATCTAGACAATGCTGTTCTCCTTGAGGAACTCACACCACCACAAGCCCCACATTCTTAATTTATACATCACGGTAGTTTGCAGAATCTCATACTTGTTTTTGAAAATGTTGCATTAATAGTTTCAAGATGCCTTGCAGAGGGATTAAATAGACTGGGAGACTGAGCAGTGATTAAGGGGATAAAACTGAACAAGTCAAAACACCAGATTTTGCACCTAGGACAGAGTAACTTACACCAGGCACAAGGATAAATTGGAAGAAGAGTGGCTGGAGAGCAGCCCTTCAGAAAGGGACCTCAGTTTCAAATACCTTACAGATCACTGTTCTTTGATCAGTCATAAATGACCCGGGTATGTGGGGATGTGAATTGTCTGATGATGGGCAAACCCACCTGTATGGAAGGAACTGAAAACATGATGGATTTCCTTGTTTTCCCTACAACTCACTAGAGGCACAGAGAGATGATGACCAGGTATCATCAGTTGTACAATTAGCAATACACTACCAAAGCTGAAGGAGAATGATTCAAAAGTTCTTGCTTAGTGGACAAGATAAAAAAAGAACTGTACTTTATGGCCTTACCAATCCCAAATGATACTGCTCTGAAGGCTACTACTACTGCTTTCAAATTCAGAATGAAATTTCCTTGTTAAAGATGTGATTTAAAGTGATTGACTTACTATTCCTAAATGCTTAAGCAGTAAATCTCTTAAAGCCAGTACGAACAGCTACTATCTCCACAGCTCCACAACCCGAGGATAGAAATACCCACCACACAAAGGAGTGTCCCCTGCTCTGCATGATAGGCAGTTGATCCTGAGGAATAAAGTCTGTTCTTTCCATCTGCTCCTGAGGGTACTTGTTGCCCCTGAGGACCAGGGAACAGGATGTATGGGATGTTGTCTCTAACAGTTTTATATGCCTGTCCTTAGACATAGCCTTATGCAAGGAGTAATATGCTGCTCTGCTTATGGGACAGAACAAAATACACAGTCCCTTTTCTCAAGGCTTTGCAGCAGTGTCAGCTCCAGATGGCATTCTGGTCAAGGGGGACAGTGCAGCCCCACATCTCCCTAATGACTGAGCCAGGACTCTTCACAGAAACAGCAGGAGCAAGAGACAGTGCTACAGAAGCAGTATTTTGACAAGTGCTGTAGTATGGCACAAGGTCAGTCATCTGTGCTATCCTGTAAATCAAAGAGAATTTTTAATCATCTGCTCATATGTGCTGATGCCTAGGAAATTTAACAAAGACCCAGAGCAGTACAATTAACTAAGGAAAGAAAATAATGAGAGCTTACCTGCATTTAAATGAGAATTTACTTGTATTTCGAAACATACCCGTGGTCCAGGGCACTGGGCTCTGTCTCCAGCTATTGCTGAGGCTTTGCTCCAGCAGGTGTCCCTGTGACACAGGACCTGGCGTCTGCTTTCTCAGAGAGACACGCGGTCCCTTGGTGTTTTGTGGCGTTTTCCTGAGTGTCATCCCAGCTGTAACACGGGTGAAGGCACTGCAGGGAAGCTGGGGGCAGACAGATTGTTTTTTGCTTTATAAAGTCTACTTTCAGTAACCACCTCCAGGCTTGGAGCTACGAGGGCTCACCACACTGCTTTCTCTACACAGCCTAATAATAATTAACAAAAAAGCTTAAATCATCTACCTGCAAAATATGTGCCACAATAACACATTTAGCTGGAATGATAGTGCTGGGGGGATGGTTGTGTCCAGTAGGGCATCCCACATGTCAGCTGGAATATAACCCCTACTCTCCTGTTTGGTAGGAAGAACTGCTTGGAGAGGACCCGTCTGCTCTAAGTCCAGGGATCTGTTCTGTGCAGGCTCTCTGGGCCTCTCCCAACAGCAGATGGATTACAAAATCTTGAATCCATTGAATTCTCTCAGCATCTCCAAGTGTATTCCATCCAAATCAGACAAAATTGTAATTGCTTAGCCCATAATTTTTACCCTTATGTATGTGCCTGCTTCTTGTTTGGAGTATCTGCCTCCTTTTGGCTGTGCTAGTCCCTAAGTGTATTTCATCAGAGAAGCAGCAGAAAATAGAGCTCGTGAGGTTGGGTGTATATCATGGTTAGGCTGCAAACAGGGTCAGGCAGGCTCTTGGCCTCTGTTTCCTGATAACGTAAATTAAGAACAGCAAGACCTGCCTTCCTGCAGGCTGGAAGGCATGATTTGGGCACAGACAGTGCACAAAGCAGGCTAAGATCGATGCTGCCTTCGTAGCTGCTCACTGCCAGCACTGATTGGGGATGCTGCCTTGGCAAGAGTAAGCAATGGCACATGAGCCATAACGTGCCAAACTCTAGCACTGGAAGATTTGCCCTGAGTGCCTCAAATACAGGGATCTACAGCAATGGGAAGCAAGTCTGTTCATAATAGGTGTGACATGCTTATTTCTTTGGTGTTGAGGAAGAGGTCTCACTTACAGACAGGAAAACAAACTGGAAACAACAATAAAAACAACACAAAGAAAAGGAACCATGAATGTAAGGCTAAACGTAAAGCAACCCACCCAATACAAGCTCTTGAGCCTCGGCTGCTGTTATACTCTTATGCCTAAGAATGTTGATTTATGCCAGCTGAAGTATTGGCCTGGAGTACTGAAAAGAGCTGGGAAAAATAATGAAATGGAGACATTAAACCTAGTAGTTTTTAAAAAAATAAAGTAAAGGATTTAATCCAACCACAGCTGGATGGTCACCCAATTTTAACATTCAGATTTTACACAAATTGACCATTTTTGAGGACTGGCTATACTCAAGGGATTCCCCCTTGCTCACTTCACCTTCCTCCTTTGGGTTTATAATATGAAGTTTAATTTATTTATTTGAGAAGAACCATTTTAAGATCCCAGGATGCTGTAATTAGAGGGGTTCCTATGTTTGCCATGATGCCTGGTGCTACGTGACCCACCGACACAAGAAAATTATTTACTCGTCTGAGCTGCCACGTAGCATTCTCTATGCACTCTGATAAACACAACAAAAGAAGTAAAAGGGAAGGTTTTGCTGTCTGTCTCAGGCACTTCACAGCCACTGGCAAATTGCAGCAATCATCAGCTCCTGCTTTACTGGTATTCAGGACCTGTCACCACTCCTCCAGCCTCTGATGCTGGATACGATCTGCCATTTAGCCACCACAGTGGAGCATGTTTCTCAAGCCATTACAGCATGCTCTCAAGGCAAAGGGAAAGTTGCCTCATGAATACTAACCTAACTCTCTGTCATATTGACCTGTCTGCGTTCCTGTAACCCAAGAATAAAAACCCCCTTACATTCCAGGCATCTATTCACCACGTCACATTTTCTTTTTGAAAGCTTTTCAAGGTAAGACATCCAATTTACTGCCACTTCTTTCTCTGTAACCTGATAAGAACTGATAAAATTACCAGGCACAAAGACTCTCATGAAATATTCCTTCTGTTTCTCAGCATACACAGGAGTTATGCAAGAACAAACAATTCTTAGCAAAAGCGTCAGGTCATGGGGGATGTCATGATGGTTTGGGAAGCTATGAAAAAAGGAATGCTGTATTTGATACAACCACCATACCTCACACAATAAAGGGCTCTACAGGAATCTGGTCAAATCCACCTGCACCTGATTCACAATATTCTGTCAGTCCAAATTTAAACAGATAGAGTATTTTTTCCTTCCAAGAGATCAAGGCAATTGGCAAAGCACAGGCTGTCACAATAGTCCTAGGGAAAATGCATTATCTCCACCTTAACACAGAGGGAAACTATGGTAATGAAAGGTTCCAGCAATCAAATAGAGAGTGTGTAAGGCATAAGGCTAGTATCCTGAATCTATTCCCTTCTGCCCTCTAAAGTAGGTTTGGGGTTTTTTTATTTACTCATTTTTGAACCAAGTAACTCCTTCGATGCTTGGAGATTGTGACAAGGTCTGTTCTTAGTGCGTCTACTTACTTTTGCTACCCAGAAGCTGGGAACATTAAATATTCTGCAAAACACAACTCAAAAGGCAAGGCATTCCACACTCTCACTTGCAGTGGGCACAAATAATGGTTGAAGGCAGACATATTTTAGACAAACTGTTGCATTTTGATATTTTTTTTTTTTTAGGTGAAATTCTGGACACTTTCATCAAGTTAGCAATCACATTCAAAGGCCTGTGATGCTGAAACCTGTGATACCTGCATTTCTTTTTCACATGTTCATCATAGCCCAAAGGTGGGGCTCTGTGGTGAGGGTGACCCCAGCTGAGTCCCTCAGACTATCCCTGGGGGTCATTTCAAAGGAATTACCTGATTACTTCTTTGACTGTGGGGGTGAAGTTTGTGTCCCCAGATCTCAATATGCCTACAGAATGTCACAGGTGAAAGCTGGCAGAACAGTGTAGGTCAGGTTGGCGTCTCTGGAGCTGGTAATTGGTCTGGGTTGAGCTGGTGCTGGACCAAGCCAGGAACACAGTCCCAGGCTTATTGGAACGTTTATAAAAACTTATGAACTTTCTACTAACCTAGTGCCTTACAGCTCTGGTTTAATTTTAATGTCATACTCATAAGACATAATATATACTGAATTCCTAGGGTATTTTTACTGCAGGGGATATTATTTATATGGTTTGGCTGCTGAAGTTGCATGGAAAGCATATACAAAAATTGAATGCATTGACAATGTTAATACAATGATTACTTTTGGTTTTCCCACAACAGGTCAGGATTTGAAATTAGTTTTCCTGCAGACATAGAACTTATTTTATGCGCACTGCTTCAAATCAGCTTGGTTAAGATCAAAGACAGGCTTTAAAGTGAGCCCAGCTTCATATATGGCTTCTGGCAAAACCTGCTTGCTCTATTTATATATGTTGATCCAGGCTTGAACACTCCTGAGTAGTTTGATCATCACTACTAGAAAAAGAGCAGTTACGAAATCTGTATGCTGGATCATTTCTTCGAAGTTTGGATGTGGGACCATTATTCAGGTCCATCTCTAATTCCTGGATCCCACTTGATACATCCTCACACTGATATACATGGTAAAGACTAAATGAATTTTCGAACTCATTAAAGTGTTGATAAAAAGCAATGAGAAAAGTCACATTTTTAAAAAGGACAAGATGGGCATCAGTTTGTGTTGGAACTGCTCTCCTAAGCAAGCCTGGTGTGACTTTCCAGAGGCATCCTCCTGTTTCCAGGCAACCAGGGCTGCGCTCCTGCCTCTTGAATTGTAACTGTCATTGCACTTTGCTTATTAATTCTTCAGTAAATGGAGGAAAGTTTCCATTCCCTTTGATAGCTAATGTACTTTATGGTTCATGAAACAGCCCTGGATTTTGTAGTTTCTATTTAGAAGAATTTCAGACCTAAGTGAAAGAGCCATCCAGGACTTGGAGGTCATAGGAGGATAAAAAAGTTCTGCCTGCTTCAACTGTGTGAGCTGGGAAAACATTTTCAGTTTTTTTTTTTTTTTCCCCCATGAATAAAAATAAATGTCCAAGTATTTGGATTGACTGAACAGCTTTGCTAATGTTTGACCAGATTTCTTCTGGAAGAAATTCCACTGGGGAAATAACCCCACACCACTTTGAAATGAAGACATTTGAGTTGATGCCTCTAAGATGAGAAGTTTAATTCTTTTTCTGTCTTAAAGCATTTGTGTCTTTGTAGGTAACTGAAATTTTAGCTTAAATTTGGCAATTATTTCATCTGAAGAAAACATTTAACTCATTCTGAAATGTTTATACATATATATATATTATTTATTATTAATTTAAAGGCAGCAAGAGAGAGCCAATTTGGGTCTTACACAAATCCTTATTAATTCCCATGCTGGAAATACTTTTCTGCTTTTATTTTAAGCAATTAACTTTTGCTTTCTTCTCATAACAACACCATTGCCCTGTACAAAATCAGGTAATTTGAATAAAGAAGTACCATTATTTTGTGGGCAGGAAGGAAGGAGACCAACTACATTTGGAACAGATGCCCAGATGCCGCATTCAGATGATCTATTAAAGTATTTTCAGTTTTGCAATAGAACAGCTAAGTGACTTCAGTATAGCCCAGCATTATGAGTAAGTGGAATAGGGGCTCAGTCTCTAGAGTGCCCTTTTTTGTGCCTATAAGGTGTTCTGCACAAAACTCACCTTACAAATCACCTGTTCCTATTTATCAGGATGCACAAAGACTTCAATTTTTATCACAATTTTGGAGCAATGCAGAATATTTTACATTCGAAAGTAAAACTACATTTTGGGTCTAGTTTCTTAAAGTCACAGCTTCTTTGTCCTTTTTATCATTAACTAAACCTTCATTTTCTGGGATAGGAACAGAGCGCAAACCATACTGCCTACAGAGAACATGTGCTGAAGAGATTTACAGCAGGAAAAGATATTCTGTTTTCATCTATTACAAAGATCCACTTAAGCCATTTTTCAGTGACAATTCAGTTTGTTAATTATCGTGTTGCGCTTTGCACATGCTTACATGAAAAATAAAATAAAAGCTAATTTTAGAGCCCTCAATCAAGCCTGCAGTTAGTCCTAAATCTTGATGAGCAGCTCTAGTTATTATCTTCTATTTTTAAAATATTTTGATTGATTTTCCTATTCTAAAGAACTAAACTGTAAATCATTTCTGCTGGTTCCAAAGCTTTTTCTTTTAATCAGTATGAAACAAATGAGCTCTGATACAAAGCCAGAGAGAAAAAAAAAAAATCACCGAGTAAAACCAAGTTCTCCCCTCCACTGGAAACTTCTGTCTGGAGAAAGCACTCCCCACTGTCAAATTGCTGAATATGAATCTTTTTCTTAAATAATACTACTTCTCCACTGCTGTTCATTCATATTTTTCTTGGCTATCATGTCTGTCACAGTCACAGCTAACAGTCTTGGTCAACAAGGTATGCAGAGCTGGTCCCAAAGCATATTTATATATGCATGGGGGCCCCTCGTGGCCAACAAATGAGTATAAGCCTGTAAACCACAGCACAATCCCTCAGGGCACTGAGCATCCTGGCAGGATTGGTCTTGTTCTCTGCAGGAGCCCCGTGACTGCTGTACACTACTGAGAATACTCACAGTGAGCACTGACCCCACCCACAGGAAAGAAAAAGGAGGCAGGAAATGGTTTTCTAGTCATTGCTGAGATCCTCATTTGGTATAACGTTTCCTTGGTGAAAACCATGTAGTAAAGAGGGTGCTTGGGTCTTAGAGATCTTGGCCACAGGCATGATGGGAGACACAGAGATGTCCCCAGTGTGAAACAGGTAGTGCTACCCAGCTGGGTGAGCAGGGACATGCACCTCAACCTGCTCTGGCTGCTCCCCGACCCACGCATTTTGAAGGGACAACAAGGGTGGAAGGAAGATGGGCACCTCCAGGAAGGAGCTCAGGGGCAGAAGCTGCCTGGGATTTCGTGAGTCCCAGTGGAAGTGGTGCTGAGGGTATTCCTCTCTCAGGCTAGCTCAGGGGGTTGATTTTTTTTATTTTATGCCATTAGCAGCTGTTTAACCCTTTCTATGCTTTGCACAGGCCACACGGGTGGCTGTCTGCCAGGCAGTCACTTGGGCTGCAGTCTCTGTCCCTGCTCACTAGCACAGCTCCTGGCCTTTGCTATTTTGTTGTTATGGACAATACGACAAAAAGTTTCTTGTAAGAGAAAGGTAAAGATTACTAAGTCAGGCCATCCTTAATGTTAATATCATCATGGAGAGTTATGGGAGTTTTGCCTGTCACCCTGCAATCAGACCTTTCAGAAAGGATGAAGAGGACTTCACCCTCTTGCCCTAGACACACACCTCACTCTGCCCCTCTCCCACCATGGCATGGGGTCTTCCCCGGCCTTAGCTCCCCACAGGATGATAGATTTGGGCTCTGTATTTTGTAGCAATCCTAAAGGCACAGAAAGTTTTAGCTGCCCATCATTACTAGGTAACTTAAGTGTCCCTGGAGTGTTTGCAGCAGGAAGGAAGGAATCACAAAAAAACCCCACAAAACCTAATAATCTGAACCACTGAAGCCAATTTTTAAGTCATTTTGAGATTTTCACTTGTGCTATTTAAATTTGTAAACCTCCAGTTCTTAAAAAGAGTACCAGTAACTCCATATTCCCTTTTCACTATGTCAGCCAAATGCCTAACAGATGTTAAGCATTATTTGCTTTTGGGCTTTCTGCTTTTCCTAGTATATTCCAACCTGTGAACCTCAAGGACATAAAGCATCATAAAAATAAACAGCACAAGTAACAAAACTGTCATTCTCAAGAGGAACATTCACTTCATTAAACTGCAGAATTTCCAAACCCAATGAAATACATTATTTTTTCTCAAAGTGCAGGAACTTCTCCATTAATGAAAAGGGACATGGAGAACCTTCTCTCCTAGATCATTAATGCCAGTCAATACACCAGGAATTTACATAAGAGACAATGAGGAAAGAAATGATGCCTTCTCAGGAAAATCTGATCAGTACAAGAACACAGTTCACACCTTCTCCAGCAAATGAGGTTATTGGAACTTGTAACCAGCATGGTCACAGCAAGGGTGACAGGGCTTTGTAGGACTGATCACAGGAACAGAGACACATTAAGGTTGCCACATTTTGGACCATTATTTGCTCTTAATCTCAGAAAATAGGGGTACAGGAGTAATGTGAACATGGCAACTAGATAAAAATGGTGGAAGAAAATAAGCTATGCTTGCCTTCTCTTTCTCCAGTTAAGATGTACAGCTGTGAATTGATAATGAAGTCTTTAAAATTAAAGAGCAGCTGGAACAAACCCCACAGCCAGCAGCACCCTATCACCTTGCCTGTAAGTAGGAGGTAGATAAAAAAAAAACCCAGACAAATCTTGGGATGAAATGCAAGGGGGAAGAGCTGGCTAGCTTGCATCAACGGATGGAGAGCCATCTGAGGGAACAGCTTCTTTTCCTTGGATTTCAGTGTGGTTTTACAATCTGTTAGTGTGCCTGCATGTGCCAAAATGCTCCGCTAATGTTACTCCAAGCAGGATACACACTGCCTGAAACATCAAGCCTCGTGCAAGATCACCGTATTACGTGCTTATGCTTGAGTCAGAGAGGAAGAGAACGATGCTCTTCAGGTGGCAGCATCCAAAATGAACTAGTCAGGCTCACTGTAACAACAAACATGCCTAGCAAGGATTGGCTCCTGCCATTAAAATTGCAGGCATGCTCTGGGTTCATCCTTAACTGCTTGTTGCTTCCCGATGATTCCTTGCGCGAGACAAGCTCCAATCTGTGTTTCACCATGAATCATGATTCACCATGCAGTTTATCCTCTGAGGCTTGGTTTTTTTTAATTCCACATATCCTTGCTTTTACCCTCTTCTAGAGGTTTAAGGTCTTGTCATTCCTTAGGGTTAAAAATGAAGGTTTGAACTCCCAAATTCACTGCAGACATGATTACTTCGACAGCAAGAAATTAAATATAACTTGTTTTACCTATTCAGAGATTTAAATTCATTCTGCTCCCTTCATAAGGTTAGCTGATCAAAGGGCCAAGCAACATACCCTAATTTGTGATAATGTGAAAAATATAAATGAGCTGTAGAAGCTGTGTCTGGAAGTTCCCTGGGAATAGGAACATCAGGCGTTTTGTCCCTCTCAAAATACTGAATAGTGATGTTTACCCAAAGCAGGCTGAGGAACCATGTATTTTCTCCTACATATAACAGATCACCTTCTCAGTCCTTGTGGAATCAGAAAGTGACTTGAGAAACCACTGTCAATTAATAGTTATATCAGAGAGTGTCAGACCCTTGACCTGGAGTAAGAAATAACATAAAGAAGAGACCTCTGTGTCAAGATTCCCCCATGATAACACAAGGACAGCCTGCCTGCATTTTATTTATCTCCTTCTTGAGGAGGAGGGCACCAGCTCCTGCCGAAGTTGCCCATGTTCCTACATGCTGCAGACTCGCTCAGGATCCCATTTCAGCTCCTACTGTTGGCACAACCTGTTTCTCTGCTCGCTCAGTTTCCACCTCCTCTATTGCTCTAACTGAAGCCTCTTGCACTTTGACACCACAGACTCAGCTTTCTTACCCTCCACAGTATTTTCATATTCCCTTTTCTAGAAATTAGGAAGATGATGTTGAACCATGCTGCCCTTAGACTCTCAAGCAAGAATTACCCCATTAAGTGGCTTACAACGACTCTTTGACTTTGTTTGGGACTGGTATTCTGACTCCCACATGAACTTTCACTTGTTGTCTTTTGCATCTTTCCTGTCCCCTCAATGTGCTGTGTGGTAAACCTGGAAGACTTGTGGAAACCTGCAGGCAAACATGTAGCTTTCTGGGCAAGACTGAGGACACCACAAGTCCATGAAAAGTCATGAGCTAAGTGAAGCCCACTGAGCCAAACAGCCATTCTCTGCTGCCACAACCACACGTGTTCCTTCTTGAGTCACAGATGACTGAAAAGAGCACAATGACCCCAACTCTTTCTTAGGCCTCCTGACTGCAATATATAATTTCTTTGAGGTTCAGAAGGACCTTCAAGTTTTAGGACAGGTTTTCTCAAGGCAACAGACAGGTTTGTGAGAAACAACTCTAATACCATTCAGTGAGGTAAAAATGCAGAGAAAAAATAGGAAAGAAATCAGCTTCACTCTGGACTTCCACGTTGTGCACGCATCACTGTAATTAAAAGCAGCAGCTGATGCCTTCTGCCCACTCATCTTCTAACAGCATCCCTCACCAAAACCACATGTGGCCCTGCAGCCTCAGAGCAGGGCTTGCAGCCCGGATGGCTGCTTTGTGCCAAACCCAAATCTGACTCAGCCCTGTCGATTTACATTGAACATCTCCAAAGAGATGGCTAATGGGGAAAAAAGAAATAGGGCCAAAAAAACAGCCTAGAGTGCAAACGAGAACAAGCACAAAACATGAGAAGCAGGACAGACAGAATTGGATAGGAAGGACATAAGAGCCACCTGAACAGAGTGCTAACAGGCAAGGGAGGGATGGCATCTGCCAACCAGGTAACAGCAGCACTTCCACTTCCCTTAAGTGGAAGAGGGCAGCTGAAATACTGCCCGAGGGGCTGCCTGAGGAACCCACCTACAAAACTTTCTTCCTCTGCAGTTCTCTTCCAATTTTCAAGTGAGTGCAGAGCTCTTTGTTGCCTGTACACTGGTAATATCACAGATATCCTTCCTTGCCCAATGTCTGCGCAGCCTCACCACTTCTGTGCCACAATCTATTTCATTTGATGCAGGGTCAGGTCTTACAGCTCTCTGCAATTGATAAGCTCCATTCTGCTGCACAAATTGAGCTCAGGATTTGGCCTTTATATTTACACACATTCCAGCAAACCAATTCCCTGTTCCAGTGTGAGGATTAGAGTTCATATGGTCAGCATCTGGGACTACATGGAACAGAAATAAACCCACCACCAGTTGCAAGAAACAGTGAGAAAGAGTGCTAAACCATGATCAAGGGTATGAAAGAAGGGCAGAATATGACTGCTAATAGAGTTACACAAAACATTAGGCTCCTGCTCTGGCCATTTTACATTTTGCACAGTTGGTGAAAATCCCGCCTTTCAAGGAACAAGAAATTTTCCCCTGAGTTTTCTCAAGTTTGGCCATTATTGTACACTGCTCTGAAGAGTGTAAGTGACAATATTCCCTATCTATGACAAAAAACCATAGAATTTCTTATTAAGTATTACAGTGAAGTGAGTAGAAAGGAGATAATAAATATGATATACGTGTCAGAAGTAAAAGCAGAAACCAGGAAAACCAATGGGAAGGAAAACACAGCTCCTAAGACTTCAGTTTTGAAAGCTCCCTTGCTTCTTCTGAGATGCTGGGATTTGTTTGGATACCCCTCTGTGTTGTGCCAAGCTCAGCTAAAATAGATTCCATAAATTTCTGTCCATACATTACTCCTGATCCCCAGACAGTTTTCCGCAAGGCACACAGTTCACTAACAAACCTGATAATGCCAGGTCATTTGCAAACCTATCCACAGCCGTATAACAAATAGATATTCTGCTTCCAGAAAGGCCAAACAAGCCTGTGATTGCAATTGTTATGCAATTACTGTGATTGCAGCTTTGCTGGGCATTTTGCTGAAATGTCTCTGATAATCAGTGAGGAATAGAACTGACTTTTCACAAGTGCCAGTATCATCCATTTAGGACTTACAGTCTGTCTTTATCAACAAGGCAGGTAAAGCTCTGTGCTCATATTCTGCCACCTGTGGTATTTTTTCATTTGCTGTCTGAACCAGAGAGACAAATCTGTTCCAACAACGCTGTAGAGCAACCAAAACTTTAAGGATGAAATAGCCTGGATGTAGGCCAGACTCCTCTAATTAGCCTATACAGAGCACACACTAAAAAAGCCACCTAATTAGACACATGGCCAAACTAAAGCTCACACCACTCAACACCACACAAAACTCCATCTTTCTCTGCTTACACTCAGCACATTCATTTAAGATGCAAAATGCACTCAATTTCAAAATACAAGTGAAAAATCTCTTTGAAGGAGAGTAGATATCTGAAAGATGCATGTAGAAGAAGAAGAGAGAGCAATGGATTTCCCACATTCTTGGGAGACTCTCTTCAGCCAGCACTTTGCAAAATGTCTCTGCATGTTTGGTGGCTGTTGTACTTGGGGAGTGGGGAGAAAGCACACAGAGTCCCTGGTGGTCCACCTGCTTCCTTTCAGGTACTGCTGCCTAGGGTTGTGGGATTGGTAATTACTTTATGCAGTCTGAGCCTGTTGTTGCCTTTTTCATGGTTTTCTCCTTCGTGACTGGTGATTTGTACCTGTCAAAACAACGGCATCAGCAGGTGCAGCCACAGTGGGTGCCAAACAGAATCTGGAACTGTGACAGTGATTCCAGCAGCTCATTTCAGGGACTCAGTGGTCTCATTTTTTTCTCACTGCTCTGAAAATACTCCCGGTTCCCAACCTGAAAAAATCTGCTGTTGTAGAAATTTTTATGCACTGAGTATGAGATATACATTTCTCCCTTAACAATCAATAACTCTACTATGGGTTCTATGGTCCTCAACAGAGGAAGAGCTACACAATTACATCAACTATTTTAATGGGTACTTTCATCAAGGGCATCAGTGAAAATTTAAGAGTTAAAGACGAAGTATTTACTTATTTCAGTTGAAATTCAAGCCAAGATTAGAACTGAGGTTTCAAATTCTTAAAGGATAGTGGTCAAATGCACCACTCTTTAGTGCTTCTTCCCATCATGATACACAATGCAATTCTTACAAAAATGAAAAATTTCACTGCACTTCAGACATCCACCTAGTCTTAAAGACATTCCTCCTGTAGGAAAGGAGGAGTATTGTAGCATTCATATATAGTTCTCAAACATCCATTGAAATAAATTATTAAAAGGCCACAGCAAAAGAAAAAAAAAGTGATGAGTTTTCTCATTTTCACAAAAGATAATGATCTAGATATTTGACTCTTTTTGTCCTCTTTTATTTTAGTTGGAGCCTTTGGAAATATTTTGTTTTTAACACTTTTGTTGCCATCCGGTCATTAGAACCTTGCAAACACATTAGAAAGAAAAAAAATCAAGCTGAAATTCCAAACTAGTAACTGGACTGCAGGAGATAGATCTTTAAGTGAACACTAATTATTTTGCAACTTGCAACAAAACTTATGGAGAATGTGAAAACACCATGTTAAATAGTATAGTTGCTCAAGGTGTTATGGTTACACACTGCAGGGAATTCCCAGGAGAGAGTGAAATTGTCCTAAGGATGGCAGCCGTTCATCAGCTTTGTTCAGTCAATCCCCTAACTGTCCTTTCTCTTCCTGATCTCACGGTGTAAGTATGAGGACAGAGTCATCCTCTACACTGTTCTTCTCTCAGCCCTGTTTTTCCTAGCAGGTAAGAGGAGAAAGGAACTATGTCTGGCCCTGCCTCATCAATAGGGACATCAGACTGACAGAGGACTCCCTGAATTGGGAATCTGAGCATTACAGGCAGACTTAAATGCTCATAAGGAAACTGGTGAGGGTTAACATCAGTAGCTCTCTCTCTCCTACCCATCAGCTTCCCTTCCTTTGATATTTTGACACATCTCAAGCCCATCTTGCTAATTTGCAAGAGCTCTTCCTTTCCACAAAAATCCACCCCTTGACAGAACAGGAATGTGCCACTACATAAAACCCATCATGTCTCATGCAGAGCCATGCCACCTGTTTCTAGTCTCTTCAGTGCCATTGCTCACCACAGAACTAAAAAATCTGCAATCTAGAAGTGATGCAAATGCCTTTTTGCACAGGAATGAATTTTTCCAGAGATAAGGAAAAATTGTATGCAGTAACCACTTGAATTATGGTTTTCAGAAGTTTTGAGATATCAGAAGAGGCAATGTAAGGCAGAAGCCTTGAGGTTTGTCATTTCCCTAGCATCTGCAGCATGCCATGGTGATACAGCAAAGTTCACAATGCTAAAGAAAATTCCAGCTACAAAAAAGCCCCTGCCTTCATTAATCTCTTACAGTCCCCAAACTTGTCTACTCCTACATTATTGCACTTTAATATTTGCCTCTGTTCATACTCTAAAGCCTCTTGGAAACATGGACTCTATTTATTTATTTATTTGAACATATTGTCTAGCTCCAAGGTAGCTGTGAAGAAGTAAATTTGGCTACTGCCAAATATAGATGGAACTGTTTCAAAACCTGAGGGTTGTGTGTTTTTTCCCTTGAAAGACTTAACAATATAGCTGGTAGTGACATTCAGGATGATAAGCTAAGAAATATAGCAATGGCAACCTCATTTTGTAGGTTAGAAGATTTGAGACAAGCATTTCAGGGCATTACTGCTCACAGACAGGAAGACCTGTCCTGCCCTCTGCTCCATTTTAGCTGATTCCTTCTCACTTGAAGTGTTCCAAGATGGGGGATCTGGTAGGGCACCAGCTCTTTGACCGCAGAAATTACTACTGAAAATCCCTGCAGCAATAGATGTTGCGCTTGGACCATAGCCATAGAACTTAAAACTGCACATGGTTTGCAGATTTAAACAGCTGGCTAGTTTATTTTCTAAACCATTTTGCAACTTTGTGTGTAGGCTTGCAGTTTGGCCGTTCCAGATCTAGTAACATCACTGAATTTACTTCAACTCATACCATGAGAAATACTGTGGCAGAGATACCAGCCTGCAACCTCAGTAAGTCTGCAACTGGCTTCACTTAATGACTCATAAACACACAAGCGCTGTGACTATTTTTTAAGCACCACCAAATGGAATCTCATGAAACCCTTACCCTTCTTTCTCAGAGTGTTTCTGAAGCACAGTGCTGCCAGAAAATTCCTTCGTCTCAGAGACTTGCTCAGCCCAAATTATTTAGCTGTTGGCAGGCTTGGGAGGGCACCTATTTCCTTAGATAGGACATAGACATATGACACCTTTTTGAAAGAAGATGCCATCAGAATACAATTGGGATTGCTTTCCTTTTAGTAGCATGTATTTTTAGCCAGTGTAAAGCAACAGGGTAGCTTCAGGATTCATCAAAGGCCTTTTCAGAATGCATTTTCACTGAACTCTGGTTCTTTTTCAAGAGGCTCCCCTATGAATGCTGCATGAAACCTAAAAGAGAAAGAGAGGACTGACACAGCTCCTTTTTTCCTTTTTCTCTGCCTAGCACAGAATCTCTAATCACAGTTTTTAAACATCTATAGCTGAATTTAGTGTTACTAAAAAGGCAATGGTAATGAAAAGAGCCACAGCCAAAGTGAGTGGGATATGTCTGTGTAAGGTCTTGTTGCACTCAGCCTTATCCGATTTACTCATTACAATTCTTGATTTCTGCTGCCCCATCGGAATTTAATGGCTTACCTTTCCAAAGCTCTTGAGACAATCATACTAAAGGGTATTGTCTTCCTGTTGACTATCCTCTGGCTGCTGCTATACCACTGCTCTGTGTTAACTTTGAGAATTTGCTGTTTGTAATCACCTCAAGGGGATTTATTTTGGGCTTTGGGTTTCTTGTTCTTGCTTTCTGCATTTGCTCAGCTTCTGTTCCAGGTGTGTTCTAGTCCCTGAAGGATGCTCTATGGTACAGTCACTGTAATTAGTAGATATGAAAAACTTCTCATGTCTTTCAGCCACTCCCATTGTGAAGACAAAGACTGTAGCAGGGAAATTAAAGGTTTTTGCCCCATGGCTTAATTAATGTCATTAAAATGTAAATGTTTCTGACACCTGTAGTTCAGCATTCCAACCTCTGCTCAAGAGAGACATGTTGATTAGATCTATTTGTATAAGAGCTTCTTAATTCAAATTACCTTAATTCAGCAACACTCTCCCCCTTCTTATCTGTTTCGTTTAGATTCCCTCCCAGTGACCTGTTTCTTGATGTGGCACTCTGAGGGCTGGGACTCAGAGACAGTCCTAGTAGAAAATAAGTAAGTGACAGAAAGATAACTAGCAGTGGCAGAATAAAAGGGGAAAAGAAATATCAAACATACAACCTCAAAATGCATTAGAGCCTATGTTCCTGTCTTGCCTTGCCTCACTTGCTTGTGTATTTGTACCTCCTCATGCATTGCTCTTTTGCAGTTGAGGAGGACAAACTTGTAGAAGAATAGATCTGGTTCACTTGAAAAACCATAAGCCCATGATGGTTGCTGTGGCATTTTAAAATTAATAAAACTAAATATACTTGCCTGAGTTAAGGAGACTATGCAACTTTGTATACAAACTTATTTTTTTAAAAAAACCTTTCTTTGTGTGACTGATCTGCAAATACTGTAGCAGTAGACCTTAAAGCTGAAGCTCCAATAAAGGGTCAGTGGGGTGTCAAGTGTACTTTTTCCATGAGCTGTCAACAGAAAGGGTGATCTGAGATTTAGAAAAGATCCTCAGTGGCACCTCTTTCTCTGCAAATGAGTTCTCTCAAGGATAGTGTAAGAGCCACTCTGGCATGTGAGGTTTTCTTTGCATTAGGTTTTTAGTTGTTGTAAATCATTAACTGTCCCTGAAATGTTTCTGAAGTTGCTAGGCAGAGGCAGTTAATTTATAAAACGTCCATGTTGCCAGGAAATCCAGATTTAGGCATTTAAAAAGAAAACCATTTGGAGCAAAGAGAAAGCAGAAAAATCTAAAATATACTTTGTCTTTCTCCCAAAAAATAATTATGCCTAGTGAATTTTTGAGGATCTTTATAATATCACATATGGTACACACTTAATTGGAGGCAGCTGAACTGACAAGAATAATGGTATTCCAAAGTTGCTGGGTATCCTCATGTGAAATCAGTAGACTTTTTTTTTCTCATTTCATAGATCATTCTTATTTTTTTCCCTGTCATACTTTTTCAAACAATTTATCCTGCTTTTCATTTTTCTATCTAACAATGATCCTGACAATTATTTTTTTTTTTTAAGTAGCAGGCTAACTGATTTACTTTGCAATGTGCCATGTTCTGCAGTACACCCAGCAGCTGATGCTCTACTTCATTCACTTGCCTGCACCTTGAAAAACTACACAGTTCTGAAAATTTGTGGCCTCCTTTTACTGGGCTGCTGAATTGCAGGTGTATCTCTCGTCATACACTGCAGAGATATGGAAAGCAGAGAATTAGACTAAGACCTTGAGTGAAAAGCTGCCCTACCTCTAGGGAAGAAAAGCCAGTTTCCCTGGACGTATGCTCCAAGTCTTTGCTTCTCATTTCTGAGATGTAAAAACTTTTATTTGACAAATTCTATCTGGTTTATTTTTCTGCCCCCTTTCCTCTATTATTGTTAAGAATGCAATGTGCAGCCAAAATTAAACTTCAGGACTCAGAAGTTAGATGTCTCTCTCAATATGCCATCTTTTTCACTTCCCAGCTTTTCACACTATACCATTACAATTGCATGCTTGACAGCTTTTTCATATTCATTTCATTTTACTGGATGTGTTCTTAAAAGAAAAATTATTGTTTGTCAAATGTAATTGAAAGGGAGAAGGTCTCCAACAATACCCTTCACCTAAGTATGCAAATTAGTTATTTATAAATATGCCTACAATTACTTTTCCCAGAGAACATATTATTCTTTAATTCTCCAATGACTGATGACAAAGTATTTCATGAGCCCTTTCCCTGTGATTTTTGTCTGACTACAAAGTCAGACGGTTAGATCTGTACTGCACTTCAATGCAGATACATGCAGGTCTTTGTGAATGGCACCAGCCAGCATCATTTTAACCTCATAATTCAGAAATGGCCTTTCAGTTCCCTGAGCTGAGATGATTCTGAGGCACCAGCGTTCTGGAGGATTTCTCATGATTCCTATGGTGGCAGCAGTTACTGGGAAATACAAGTTGCTTGGAATAGTTTAAAAATCATTAGAGTATTGTTTAACTTACATTAAGGTCAGTGCCAATTCACTCTGCAGATTTTAGATGTCAACACTTCTTCTCCCATATGAACTGACAAACAGATGAACATAACCAGAACAGAAATACAGAAAGACTTCATATGTGTTGGTCTGTTGATCCAGTATGTTACGTTCCCTCTGCATCACCAGTCTGATGCTCAGATCTGCTTCATATCTGCTGTACACTTTTCCCTTGAAGCCTTTGTGGGCCTAAAGCTAGCCTATTGAAATACTGCTTTTTCCAGACAAACTTACAGATAGGAAAAATTCAGGTTGAAGTCAGAAATATTTTGGCGCAAACCCAAAGTATTTTTGTTTGGAAAACTTGCACCTGAGACCCTGCACACCTGCCAGAGACATCCTACCCAACACCAGGATGGCCAGGCTCCCTTCTTGCATCTCACACTTGCAATGCACAAGGGCCATCCTTTCTCACGGGATTAAGTGACCTACTGTGACAACTCCTTCCCATGGGACATAATGCAAGCTAGATGTAGGTTAAGGGAGAACACTTCTTGACATGGAGAGCTGTTTCCTCCCCTCCTACTACTCTTTCTCCTTTATATATA
>VXAY01002611.1:121195-161332 GCA_013399855.1 Oxyruncus cristatus
ATATATATATATATATAAAACGTTAACAGATTATTTTTCTGTGAAAGGCAAGAAAATACATGCCCAAAATGTTTCATTGCAAAACTTTTCCCATTGTCCCGCCTCACCCCAGTCCTGATTAAATTGACACATTCAAAGTAGCACTCTTTATATTATCAGGTATTTTCTATAAGCCATTTTTATTTCATTCATCTTTTTCTTACTCTTCCTCAGGAGCAGAGATTGTTGAACTGCTATTAAACATTATTTCTCGCTGGAAAATGGGAAGAAAGGTTGATTTTCAGCCCAGCTGGGCAAAATCTTTTAATTTACAGAACCTGCCAAGCCACTCTAAACAATTAGAGAGAATACATTTATATTTTGTTTTGATCATCAACTAATTTTGATTCTTCCACTTTGTTGATTAGGCTTTGATTAAGTACCTGCCCATGACAACATCCAGCTTTTAAGTGGTGTCATATTGTGAAGAATCCATTCAAAATACTTACTTTTCCAACTTTCCATGACACTGATTATGAAAACAATAGCATAAAGAACAGTAAAGAAAGAGAGTGATCAGCAGCTATCAAACAAATCCTATTCACAACCAAAAGCTTACTTACACGTATTGTGAATATTTTTATTTGTCTATGGTAAATCTATGGGCTCTGCTAAGGGATTAGTGAATGGAGAAATAAGCAACTGTCTAGCATACTAATAGGGGAAATCTCCACAGGGCACTCCACCTTTTCTATACTACAGACCAAACTAGATTTTTTCAAACAATGGCACCGTTAAGAGAATGCTCACTGAACTAGCACTTTAGCCACACATATTTTCATCAAAGAACATTCTGATTAAGCAAGCTTATCTCTGTAAAAAGGCTGTATTTTAAAAGAAGACAAATTAGTTTGGATAACACAAGGACTGATCCATGCCTTCCCTAGCGTGAATGAAACATTAAGCACTTCTTTTTTCCCTGCTATACTTTAATCACATTTTCATTTAGTTTCATCCCTGATTTGTGACCTCCTTTTTGCCTCTGCATTTCCTTTTTTCTCTCACGGAAAAGAAATAGGAAGGATAGGAGCATGAGAGATGTCTGATGGATAGATCCAGAAGAACTAACACGAAGCTCTAGACACAGAAGGGCCCTGGCTGGAACCCTGCTGCCCAGGATGTGTTGAAGACCAGCAGAACCAGACCCAGGATCCCCCAGCAAGTGTTCCCTTCTCCTCAATATTCTTTTCTGAGCTGGAAGTGAATGCTCAAATTCTCTGAGAGCAAGAAATGTGACACCAGAGACCCAAGCTGGTCTCTTATTGAAGTGTAATAGATACCAGAGAGCAGTGAGAGCAGGAGTTTAGGTCCTAGTTTGGAATGTGGTCACACACACACACAAGGACAGGGCTGAACTCTTGAAAGGATTTCTTGATAGCATCAAAAGGACTGGGCAGACACAGAGCCATTGCACAGGACAAGAATGTGCTGCTGCCAAGTTGTTAAGTCACAGCTGTACTGAGTTTCTAGACAAGGGGGGGAAAAGGTAGAGGAGGAGAATCTTGGAAAATGAAAATGTACCCTACATTTAAAGGCACCCTGCTTTCAAATGGCAGAGCCACACCAGAATGGAAATACCTCAGGAAGAAGAGTGGATGATTGTTAAAATCATCAGACTGCAATGAGTTCTTGGTACACTTTGTGGTCATGGGGTTATATACACCCAGTCCCCAACACAACCCAACAGACCCCTCTTTCCTTCCTCTTCCACGATTTTCAGTTTTCCCTTTCAATTCACTCAGATTCAAAGATAGGTAATACCTACAGCTACATGGAACATCATTATGCTGCTGGGTGGAAGCAGTTTTGCATTTTATCTTTCCTTAACACTTTCCAGCAAGTAGAGAAAAATAACTTTCTAACAACTAAAAAAATCAACAGTCTTCATGTAACAAGCATGATGACAAGAAAGTGTTCTAGACCTTGTCTAACTAATGGACATTTTCCTTATTTCTTTAAATGAGAACAAGGGGGAATGGCTTCAAACTGAAAGAGGCCAGGTTTAAATTAGGTAATAGCAAGAAATTCTTTACTTTGAGGGTGGTGAGGCACTGGAACAGGTTGCCCAGGGAAGTTGTGGTTGCCCTATACCTGGGAGCGTTCAAGGCCAGGTTTGATGGTCATGCCAGCTGGGAGTACAACGTGCCCTTATTTAAGACCCATGACTGCCAAAGAGCTAGTTAAGACAGAATGAGTGAAGAGGAACTAAGATCTGTAAATAGTTTCCCATTCAAGAACTGTTACTCAAATGTAAACTGCTAGTTAGCAATCCAGGAGAGGCTGGACTGTATTTTCCACCACTGCTTGAATTGCCCAGCCTTTGACAGTAAAAAAACTTGGCTTTCAGGAAACCAAGCCTTGTGCAACTAAACTATTTTTCTCTAAAGGCTGTCTGGAGACTATTACACATGCTCAGGTAACAATGACAGATTTCAGTCTGCTGTGGTTAAAATGTTTCACTTCAAACACGTTTTTAGACAGAATGCCAATATCTGCTATAATCAACTTCAGCCTTGTGCTGAGTAGAGTTCCTGTCTCTGCTAGTCCTCCTCAGGGCTACGTCAGACAGTTCTCACAAGGATCAACCCTTCAAATTTTAGGTAGTAGCTACCATCTGAGAGAGTGGAGACAGTAAGAAAGTTCTTGGGTGTATTCACACCACTGAGGGCACTCTGGACCTGCTCACCTGTTAGTTTGAAGCTGAGCATTTGCAAAACAACAAAGTCTAAACTATCAGTCCACTTAAATGTTCATGAGCAACCTCCAGTTCAAACAAGACACACTACACTGAATAATCAATTCTATTTGCCAGTCTTGATGTTTCCATGAAAACATTTTCTTATGTTCTGCTACATCCCGTATTTTATGTTACATTATATATTTTATATGCCATGTAAGAAATCCAGTGAAATTACATAATGCTGATTTCACTGCAAAAGACAAAGTATCTTCTCATTATAAGTATTTTGCCTATAAAAAGACATTATAACTTGAATAGGCTAAAGGTAGGAATTTTTTCATGTCTTTACAAGTAGGATCATAGAATAGAAGTTCATAGTGGCGTCTGGAAGCATCTTTTATCCTGAGGCCATTTAAATAGGGGATATCCAATGAGAGAACAATGAGGGAAGTCTCCACTTCAGAAAGACAGAGCTTTGAAGAAAACACTGGATCCCTTTATGGATACTGGCATGACAGCTTTAATTGTGGGAAGCTGTCTAGTTGATCTCAAGTTATACTGTGGAGACTCTCCTCTTTTTACAGCTATCGGGGGGAACAACTCATAAAGTGCCTCCACAGGCCTAATTCTATGATGTGGATTTTGACAGTTGCTGTTCATAGTCATGAAAGTAAAAGCTCCATAAAATCTGAAGGAAGCAGAGTGTAAATTGAATCCAAATAGGCTCCAGCACAGTAAACCCAAAAGCATTTCTTAAAATCAAGTTTCCTTTTCAATCCCCTCAATAGTTTGGTCTTGCAATTTTGCTGATCAGGCACTCTTAAAATAAGCCAGCTGAACAGAGCAGGGTCCTATCTTCTAAAGATGAAACAGAATAGAAATTGGAGACGACTAACAATCAGTTACTCATCTTTGCTGTAATTATGGTATTTGGCCAGTAGTTTTTATAGAGGTAGGTTAGAATTTATTGCTCATCTGAGATAACTGCTTCTTGTAAGTGAACTTTCTGAGGCTGCATTGGCCATCTCAAAGGCATAGTAAATTAATACATCCATATACAGAGCATTACGGCTTCCCAGGTGCCCAACTAAGTATATCAACACATCAAAAGCTGGGAAATTCATGGAACTGTTTATCGGAAACCCATGCTTTTAACCCAGTATTGAATAGTATACTGGTTCTGCCTTAAATGGTGTGAAAATAAGCTTGTCCATGATTCCACCACAAATGTGATTATAATAGTTGTGAAGAAAACAAACCAAATAGATTAAAGAAGAAAAGGTCTGATTCTCTTACTGTGACACTGAATTATGGTGGTATCATTAAGAAAAGGTGATAATTCCAGGCATCATGTCACGAGAGCAAAAACTGAACATCAACCAGTGGAGAAAATAGAAAATTAATATCTTAATTCACCAGCACACTTTGCATAATTTCACTTCAACTGCACTTACTGCTTCAGCAGAAGCTGCTGCTGTGCACACAGCAGATGCCAAGTCTACTAGTTTAAAGGCTCTGGCTCTATGGACAGCAAAAGAGTTATTGGAAGAACTGACAAAGTACTGAGAAGACCCAGTGAAAAGTCATAAAGTCTCATCACTAAATCATCCTGAACCCACTAGAATTATGAATGTGGCTTTCAAAAGAGATCTTGCACTTCTGGCAAGTTGTCTGTCCCTGTTTCTTCTCAGCAGTCTCCACTGTGTCACAGACACTCCTGCTGCTGGGCTCCCCTGCCTGTCTGTCCTTGTGCATTGGAAGCTGCTCTCCCAATGGCTCTAAGGGCAGAAGAGTGTCCGTCCCTCTCCAAGGTGTTTCTTGTCTCACAGTCATTTCCTTTTTGAAGAACATAACATATAAATAAATAAAATACATATTGAGTACCATGATATGGAAGACACTGTTCAATATAAATACATTTTTCCATATATTTTCCTACATTTCCTTTCATCTCATAAATTCTTTGAATTTCTAAATAATTTAATTATGTTGGGATAATTTTGATTAATTAAGTCAATAAAACTCATCCTACAAATTAATTACAGAAGAGACCACCATTTTTGTGGACTGGTTCTTTACTCTTTGCTAATGGCAGGCTCATGCAGAGATGGATGATAGGAGGGAACCTTAACCAAATACCTAATTATTAGTATTCAAAATTTTCTTATCTTTGCCACAGAGACTTGATTTGGCATCTTTACATCTTCATTAAACAACCATTTAGGAAGAAAAAAAGGTTTAGTATTTTCCACAACCAGTCTGACCCTGGATCATAACACTGAAATTTCTTTTGGTTCACTACCATTCAAGGTAGGCATGCTTTGGTCTCAATTTCTAAGACTCAATTTCTAAGCTATCATCTGCCAAATGCATACGTTAGAACCATCTGCAGAATGCTGTCTCCCTAGTGATGGAAAGTTGCTTGGAGTATTACAGCGAGAGAGATGGCTTAGGAAGCAGGGAGAGCAAAGTCTGAAAGAAAATGGGCTTCAAGCTTGTTCCTGCTGCTGCGTAATAATAGTAACCAGTGCTATTACTGAATAAGGCTGTTAAACATTAAAATAATTGTTACAGTGCAAGGTTTAAAACCCTGTCTTTGAGGCAGAAGGGCCGTAGCACAACTGTTCTTGGCACACAGAGAAGCCACTGCTCATGGGAGCAGTATTATATTACTAGAGTGACTGGTACAGTTGGAAAGAATAAGTCCATTTTCACTGTACATTATAACTTATCAGGTGGAATAATGTCCTTAAATCATGTCCTTTCTCATTCTTTTCTTCTTCCTTTTTTTTTTTCCTCCAGTTTTTAGGCTGTCATTTTAATGTACTTTTCCCTCCTCTCCCTTAAAACAGGGCTCCAGGCCTCAAGTCTCCAAAATATTGTCTTACAGTCATCTAACAACTAAAGACATCAATCCTGTCTGAGTTCAAGAAGTATGTGAACAATGCTCTCAGGCACATGGCATGATTTTGGGGTGTCCTGCACAGTGATGAACTCGATGATCCTGATGGGTTCCTTCCAAGTCAGAATATTTTACGATTCTGTAAATAAACTACCAGATTTAGAATTATATTTACTGTAACCCATGACTTTTAGAACATCTGTAAGATTTGGATGATTACCTCCAGAGATCCCTTCCAACCTCATCTATTTTATAATTCTATGCTTGTAATTTTATAATTCTATGCTTAAGTGAATCTTAAAAATTCACTAATCAAGACATTCTGTCTGCTGAGAAAAGAGAGAATGCTAGCAAATCTAAAGAATTAATTGTTTTTGCCATTTCTGTTTAGGGCTCTCAACACTACTGTTGAGGGAATTCCCCACAACTGGAAGGAGCAGAAGCCTGGCAATCAGAAGGAAGTCAATTAATCATCTTGGTTTTATACTCAGTCCTTAAGGTTTTCCAATTTTTCTCTCCCTTCGAAGCTGAAGCATGTCAGAGAAATACGTTTTGGTAGGGCTGGTTTGCAGAAAGAATGGCTCACTTAAATTAAACTGAGAAATCGTGCACTGGCTTTCAGTGCAAACAAATTCACCCCTTTACTGATGGAAACTTATTTGGGGATCACTAAATAGGTAATGACCAGAATCAGAGTATTTTGGACCATGGCCATCTTGTTCCTTACTGTTGGTGCAGTCCTTTGAGCAGATTGCTGAATGACTGCTGTTCACATCAAACACTGAAAAACAACTTCTCAGTTTTACCTTTTGTATGCTCAGGAAGCTCATAAACCTCATCACAGGGCAAGAAATAAGAATTGCTAATGTAGGGGGGGAGGGGGATGATGAGGGGAAAATGCAGTGCCTCGCCTCTTTTTTTTCTGGATTAAACTTAAAAAACAGAGCTTTTCCATTGTTGTTTGTTTTTCTCTTAGAGGAGTCATTAAAACTGATTGCTCTGGCTGATTTACAAGAACTGAGGTTAAAAAAATAAAGAACTAAAATGCTTACTGAGAGGATAATGCAATTTGCTTTGCTAGTTATATCATTGCAGGTGGGCACAGCTCTAAGTCTGAGCATTCCCATAGAAAATATGCTCAAAGCATCATGTTAATAGACAATAGAAAACAGTCAGAACAGTTTTTGCAGAAAGGATAATTCCTGGAGGCAGAATATTTCCTAGAGAAATGAACTAAATTAACTTTTTAAATTAACTCTGTGCGACTTATGCAGATATTACAGACTAACTAACCCCTTCACCTCCGGTTAAAAATAGTTTGCTGCTTACAGGAAGAACAAACTAGATTAACCCTCTATACCATCAGGTAATTTTATTACTCAAAAGTCATCAAATGTTACCCAAAAGAAACTGTATCATCTGAGATGAGAACTCCTATTCCATTCCTCAGCTTAATACAAATGTGTATAATTCCATTCCTTTTAAAACAGACAACACTTCATGGTAAACCAGAATCATGCACATCTGGGTATCTTGGGTTCAGATTCCCTGGAGTCCAGAGCTGGTTAGTGCTGTACAAGTGTTCTTTACTTTTAGCACAGGACTGCACTGGCTCAGAGGATGCACTTGCTCACGTACATCACTTACACTAAGTACTTTTGGAGCCCTCTGTTACTGCCATGATATGGGACCTAGAGCTGCATAAGCGAACCAGTCTGTCTCAGACTGCAGTGTGAAAGTGACCCTGCCGTGGATGCTTGGTAGTCTTTCCCCTTTCTTTAGTTTATTGTTGCTAAATCCTAGAAAAGGGTAAGAAAGACTCAAATGGATCACCCGGTGCATTCACCCGCCCCAAATCAACTAAAGCATTTCTGACAGATGGTTCTATAACCACTCTAAAAACCTCCAGTGAGTAAGCTTCCCCAGCCTCTATATACAGTCTATTCTAGTTCTTAATTAACTTTGTCAGTGGACCATTCTTTCTACAAAGCTCCTCCTAAATCTGCTTTTATTCCAGTTTAAGCATATTACTTTTTGTCTCACAACTTGAACAGAAGAGTTTGTTCCTTTTCCTCCTTGCAGAAAATTTTAAAATATCTTAAAAGCCTGCTGCATGCCTCAGCTGTCTTGTCTTCTGGCTAAAATCCAGTTCCTTCCATTTTTCCTCACAGGCCAGTAGAGTATCAGACAAAGTGGATAAGAGGACAGGACAGAAAGTATGAGGTTGCTTTCTGTACCACAACCTGGAATTTCAGTTTGAAGAAGTTAAGGCAGAGTTAAAGAAGAGTCGAGACACTTTCCATACAGAAATTGAATTATACTTACAGGTGAAAGCTTCTTCTACTTTGGCACTTTCAGGAGTCTTATCGAACAAATAAACCATCAATGTGGAAAAGGCAGAGTTCAGAAAGGCTACAGGCAGCTGCAAGTACCTCTGAAACAAATGATGAAATAGCATAAGGAAAGTTTTTCCTCACTTCTTCTAATCAATCCAAAGATTCACATTTACATAGTTGCAAACCTTTCTATTTGGAGAGTTTCTTTCTACAACATGGCAAATATTTCCCAAGTCACCAGGGTTACTGGTCTGACAATCTCAGCAGTCAGTGGGTCCAGCTGAGGTCTTTTCTTTCTCAATGCACAGGGGAGTGTTAACACTTTCTCTGCCATTTGCTGAGAGGTACTTTGTACCAGCACACCTGCTGCTATTAAAGTCCTCCTCCTAATCCTGATTCCTTTAAAATTTACCCCGGGCATTCCTGATTGAGAAAGCAGCGTGCACATATTAGAATTTTTACTGACAAATTCAGTACTTTCTACAGGATCTGTGTCTCAGGAAGGGAAGTGCAAACAGGAGCTGAGCCATACCTCTGACATCGAGGTTGTGCAGCAGCAGCAGTGCATTTAGCAATCGCGAACAAAGATTTGAGAAGGACTCTCCCCACGCTTGCTACAAGCACGTTGATGGCTAAAAAGGCCAATGAGAGATAGACAAGTCCGGTTGGAAAAGGCACAGCAGAAAGTCTCCTTAGTTGGTATTGGCAAGATTTAGCAATACAGGGCTAATCATAAGGAATATGGACTGCATTCTTGCTCACTGAGGGCTGTGGAATACATAAGGCCGATTACAAAAGGTGAATGCAATTGCTCCCTAAGTTAAGAAAGCAATCTCAAAATTAAATCTGCAGTTGGAAATACGTGGGAAGCCTCTTACGCTTCTTTGCTAAGGGACCTGAGGAAGGAGACTGTTGTTACCATGACGTGTTCAAAACAGTCTAGAGGAAAAAAGCATAGCTTCACGACATCTGATAGAGATCAGAAATGTTTGGTTGCATTTTCAGACAAAACAAGTTAGAAAATCCATAGCTATTTAGTTAAGTACGGAATTAGAATAAAAATCAAATGCACCCTATTTTTCTCTCTACAAATTGACAATAATTTCTCTAACTTTTCTAAAAATTTCCTCAACAAGGTAAAGAAGATGATTTTTAATGGATGTAAAACAGTGAATATGTAGGAGAGCAGCTAAGCCTCATAAGAACCCTTCTGATAATTGGGCTTGCTTTAATTACATAGATGAGAAGTCAGCAAATAGTATTTCATATGCAGTCTTTGAGAATAAAAATGCAGTGCACAGTTCTAAATAATAGAATTCTAGTATCAAAGGAAACATATTAATCCTCCCAGCCCCAGTCTGCTTAGTCTGATTTTTAAATGTATGACTGAAAAAAATACTGATCTTACTGACTGATGGAAGTCAGTAAAACTAGTAAAGGGTAAGAAAACCCAGCTTTTAAACCATAGGCCTCTAAATGATGTGTTGTATCTCTGTTGAAGTTATCCAGCTGGGAGTACACTGGATCTCTTCTCCAGCAAGGGAAGAGGACTCTAAAGTAGAGAGCAAACAAAGAATTCACCTAAGGTCACCCAGAAGCAGGGACAGACCATGATGCCTGAGTTTCAAGCATGTGCTGCTTTGACTACTACTACCAGCAATATTAACATCAATGCAGCCTGCTATTGTGCCAGGTAACACCCACTCCAGTATCAGCACAGACAGTTCATGTGACCTAAAGAGAGCAAGAAGATTAATTTATGTCACAGTTTACAACAGTGTAAACAAAGTAGCTGTAAAAGAAACACAAAGCAACACCTTACATTCCACATTGGTCTTAAGTGTCTTGCTTTATAACCAGTGCTTAATTCAGCGTTACTGAGTTTAAGGTAATTACCTTTAAGGCACAGATGTCTGTCAGAGTGAGTCCTTGTTCGACCCTTGATGGATGACATTGATAGACAGTTGGCATTTCAGGACAGTCCATGCAGCACTTTCACACTGCACAAATGGAAAAAAAAAAAAAAAAAAAAAGAGAAAAAAAAGAAAGTAATTATCATTGCCAAAGGCACAAAGCTCCTTCTGCCTTCATCCATATTCTATGAGCATTCCCCCTTGACCTCTCACCTTCCACATTATTAACCACGTATTTAACAACAGAATAAAAGCTAGCACAGAAGCCACTCATCTCAGGCAGATGGGAAATGTCAGGTTGAAATCACAGGTTTGTAGTGTAAAAATATGAAAGAACTCATGGCCTTTACAATTTTTTGGTCTGATTTGTGAATGAAGTGTGGGTACCTATGGGAAACATTCGTTCTCCAAATGGCTTTGGGTAGCATAACTAAATAAATACATAAGCAAGCCCTTGTTCTCTTAAAAATTTGGTAGCTGCATTCACATTATAATTGCTAAGTGATATTTGTGTTCCAAACAACCCATTAATCATAAGAGACATGACCTTTAGAAAGATAACATTCTTGCTCTTTTTATTTTGTTTGGTTTTACCCTGGGACAATATACTGCATAAATCAAGGTAGGTCACACTTAATACAAATGGAAGAAAGGAGAGAGTCGTTCAGATCATGCCAGCTGCAATTTTATGTGAGAAAAAACTAGCTATAGGAAATTTTTTCTACAAGGTTCAGCGGAGCACTGGTGATCTCTAGTCCAACTAGAGCTTAGTCTAGCTACTCCTACAAGATAATAAAAAATGTTTCTATAAATATGTTAGGAACAAAATGAGTGCAAAGGAGAATCTTCATCCTATACTGGATGCAGGAGGTACCTAATGCATTCTTGCCTCAGTCCTTAATAGTAATATCAGTTGTCCAGGTACCCAGCTCCCTAAGCTGGAAAACAGGGATGGGGAGCAGAATGAAGCCCCAATAAATACAAGGGGGAAAGGTCAATGACCTTTTACAAGTGACAGGATTAGATGAAATGGCCTCAGGTTGCACCAGGGTAAGGTTTGGTTGGATATTAGCAAAAATCACTTCACCAAAAGGGTTATCAAGCATTGGAATTGGCTGTCCAGGGAAGTAGCTGGGAGGTATTTAAAAGATATGTAGATGTGGCACTTAGGGACATGGTTTAGTGGTGGTTTTGATAGTGCCAGGTTAATGGTTGGACTTGATGATCTTAGAGGTCTTTTCCAACCTAAACAATTTTATGATTCTAATTGCTAGATAACATCTTCACACACTAATTTCACCTCTTACCAACATCCATTTTTGAATAAATAAAACTGATGTCAGAAGGAAGACAGAACCTGCAAGTGAGGTCAGAGTATCTGAGACAGAAAAAAATTGTTTACAAATTAAAACCAATAACCTTCAGTACAGATTCTTTTTTTCCTTCTTGTTTGAAGCTTTTTACCTCGACAAAAGAGACATAATCTAAGCTGTGAAGACCTCATTGTTCCAATGTATCTACAGAAATATATCTGCTTCACTCCCTTTAAGTATTTATATCGTAAAGGTCATTTCAATGAAAGCCATAACAAAAATGGCTGAAGAAAGTATGCACTCTTTCACACTTGGGCACATGCATGAACACATTCATAATTCATTAAAACTTGCAAGAAAACGGATTAGAAAGGAATAAGAAAAATCAGAATTTATCCTTATCAATCATCCAAGCTTTTTAGAGTGAAGGGGCTTGGATCAGTACCCTGAATTTGCAAATCCCATCCACTGTAATACAATTACATGATCTGTTGGAAATGAAATTGCATGTTATGAAATACCGCACAACTCCATAAATAATTAGTGTTTTCATTTCCAAAGCAAATTGATAAAACTGGTATTTGGCTTGGTTCTTTCAGTTCAAGGAGCTCTGTTAGACCCACGTTGCTAATTCAGCCTTCTACAGTTGGACTGATAAAAGCTGAGATTTTCAAACTGAACTGCTTGGCCAGCATGAAGGGCAGGTTTAATTTAGAGCAGTTACAGGAGATTCAGGATCAGCACAAATGCCTTTTAGAATACGACAAATAGTACAAGGATATTTTTCTTTCCAGGATCTATTCAAACTAACAAGACTTCTGTTTAATTCACTGAGAGGAAAGACAGCTTCTGGTTGTGTGGAATATTGAATGGAACTTTCTGCCCATGTATTTTAGCAGTCCTGAATCAGGTGTCATTTGCAACAAAGGCATTCATTATCTTTGTGCTACCAATATATCCTTCCAGAGAAACCCCAATGGAGGACAGACCTCAGTGATCAATTGATTCTGAAAGCAGATCTTGTCCTTGTGTTTGAAAACCACACTTCTATGACAGATATTGGTGTACCTTAGTCCCACATCAACCTAGTTCAAGGTCAGATATTTCTGAAAAGCGTGAATTCACCTCATAGGAATTAAAAATAGAATCAAACCATGGACAGGGACACTTCGACTAGGCCAGGAATCTTAAGTGACTCTTCTGATCCTTAAGTCTTGAGATTCTGGCCAGACTGATGATTATGTCAGCTGAGCAAGACTGGCTGCTTGCTAAAAACATGGCAGTTCAAAACCAAGGCAATTGTCAGTTTTGGCCTAACCTCTGTTTCTGGAGAATGACATTTAAATTAGGAATACAACTGCTCAAAAATCAAAACTGTCCTGCAGGGAGTATCACATTTGCTCAGACAGAAAAAATTACTCTTGGCTTATTTCAGACTTGTTTGCTGGGAAGGTAATTCAAAAATCACCCAGATTAAACCTTCAACAGTTCGAGCTGTCTACATTTCTATTAGTACCCTGAATTGTTCGGGGGCACAGACTAATGAGAACAATACGATAGCTACAGTGTGATTTTGATATTGCACATTGGCACAGTTTGCAGGTCCTTCCAAAGAATCGTGAGGACAACTATAATAGGGTGTGGAGGATCTGGACACCAGGAGGCTTGCTGTTTGGTCACAATCACACATCTGGGCTGGAATAAGAGACCAGTGGATAGATGAGAGTCCTCAACTGCAAAAAGACTGTGATTCTCAGGCAACAAAGTACAGTCTGGAGTGTCTTGTTATGATGGTAAACATTGTCTGGTGGCATCATAAAAAGAAAAAAAAAAAGACCTTTCAAAAGTCCACAATAAAATCCAAACATATGGTCATTTATAGCTGTGCAGATAGGGATTTTCATACACTAGCAGGTCAGGCAGATTCATCCAGTATCCAAAAAATGCCTCATAGGCTCACAGAAGAAAGAAAAAGTGTAAAGGGAATGTACGGTACAGAGTAGAGACAAGAGGAATTTTATTCTACTCCTGATGTTTTGTATATTGTCAGTATTAGTGGAGGCTGAGAAGGTGCAGTAGGGTGCAATTCACGTTGTACATATGGGAGGGGGTATCTTCAGATGTTTCAGGCTCTGCAGCTGTTAACATAGCAACCTATTGGCTAATGTCTCCATTTTACAAGTCAGTCAGGCCCCAAGGCAGAGCTGCATCCTAACTCCTTGGCCAAAAATATTGTAGCTCTTCATGGTTTAAACTCATGATGGAAGTTTCTGAGAGTCTCTTTTTGGAGTAACTTTTACTAACTCTTAGCTTACACCATTTGCTTTATTTTGGAACTAACTAGATGTAATGTTTAAAAATAATGTTCAAACACACCAACAAAATTTAGGCAAAAAAATCTTCATGAGCTCATTCACTAAACCTCTCTAACTGATCAGGTATATTTATGCGGCTCCACGAAAGAGATTTACTCATGTTCCTCATAAACTTGTGTAATAAGTTTTTAAACATCTATTTGTCAGTTACTAACTCCTAAATTACCATTTGCAAATGGCCTCCAATAGGAATTGTTATCTAAAGTTAATTAACAATTTGATTTCTTTCCTGACTCACTCCACATCACCATTAGGTGATGCATTTCTCAAAATTAATCTGAGTGAAATATATTGCAAACACCTGCTAAAGTAACTCAAGCTGTGCCTCACCTCCTGCTCCTGAAAGCTTTGCAGCAGGGTGCCACGTTGTCTCTGGACAGCATAGTAGAACTTTGTGTCATGACGACCCTTATAGGAAAAGCTACATGATTTAATCTCCCCTTTAGTTGCTAGTTTTCCTCCTAGTCCAACTGTTAAGATGAATGTTGCAGAGCTCTCTAGGATCTACTTCTCCCAAGGGCCTCTTGGTTTTCTCAGTGTCCAGCTACTGTGCCAGGAGAATGATGATACAGTTTAGAAGGAGTCGGGAAGAGAAATATCTTCCAAAATTACTCCTGATGCAGAATGTCTTGGGTCCAGCATATAATGCCAGGTGATGTTCATCAGTTATTTACTAACATTTCCCTCAGCATTTTAAGATTTAATAGTGAGGAAAACACTTGAGATTTTAGCACAGAAATTTGTTCAGATGCTTACATGTAAACACAAGTTCACATATGTTTCCATGAATGCAGTTTTCAATATGCTGGATGAGTTTCTCAGCCGGTCTAAACAAGTACAGTCTCAATCCTTCAGTGCAAAAAGTGTTCATAGAGGTACTTCAGTGTAACAATACCATCTTATGTCAGCTGAGATTTGTTCCACTGTAAACGCTCACCTAGCTCAAATTCAAACCAATTTGCAAATTCAGATAACATTAACCTGTAATTTCAGAAAAGCCAATTCCAGTTTTATCACCTAGTTCTCTGGGTTTTATTTCTTAAAATATACACAAAGGCAACCTTCAGATTAGCAGTTAACACAACACTCAAGTATGCTAATTGTAATTAGGACCCTTATGCTTTTAGATTCTGTAAGTGCTCTGTGGAACACATTTGAAAGGAAGTGAGAACTGGTCCAATACATATATCAGGTTAAAGACCACATTTTTTTTTGTTGGCCTGGAAGAGGATGCCTCTTTTTTGTTCCTCTGAATTACTTGCTATAGATTAGCATATATAGATTAGATAGTATATAGATTTATGACATAGTAGTGAAAGAGGGTTATTACACAGTGCTGCTAAACTTTATAGAGCTGCAAAGACAAGGCCTATCAGTTTCTATTCTGATTCTCTATATATGACAGATTATTATAAGAAATCAGTAAGAATTAAAAAACATGTAACAATCTAACACATATGACACTCTGGTCAAGTAATAAAATATATATATATCAATATGTTGCTATTAACATGTGGCATCAGACACAAGCCTCAATATTTTTGACTCAACAATTAAGTTTGTAGTAATATGTAATTGTTCAGCAACAGAGGTAAAAAAACCTTGCCAATGCAATGTATATGCACTGGTGCAGTGTGTAGAGGTTGGTCCCTCAGAAAACACCGTGACAGAATGGGGTGGCACATCGCCTTGGAAAGGAATGTCTGTGAGACTGCCTTCCCTTGGAAAACAATGTTGTCTCAGCATCTGCCCAAGCCCTTAGCTTTAGCTCTTTCAATGGCATGGGCTGAGCAATTCAAAACTGTTCTACAGCTCCAAGACAGAGCATACAGTCACTAATCAAGCCCTCCAGGGATAGGTGTTATAAGTAATAATCAGATACGCATCTCCACAGGAGTCAGAGCTTTCCTGGGAACACTTCAGGACACAGGGATGAAAGCTGAAAGAAATCCAAAACTTCACTGCAAACTTTATCCCTTTTAATGCTCAGGAAAAGAGGATTTTAACCCTACTTTTCTAACAGAATATATGCTTAAACAAAGAGGAAACCCTGGAATATGCTGAAACAAAGCTGAGCTCACGCACCTGCATGCAGAAAAGGCAAGCGAACAAAGCAGAAATAGCAGATATTAATGACCGTAAGAGGTGTTCTTCAGGAAGAGGTTACTGTGGTGTTGACTGCAGTATTTACATGCCTATGTAGGTTACACTGTTCTAAAATAGAAACGCTCACGTAAGTAGAAGAATTCATATCCTGGGAAAGGTGACACAGAAATGTCTGCCTGCGATTTATTGATTTGTAATGTCAAGTAAGGTCAGCTCGGCAGCAAACAGATACCTTATAGTAATTATGCCTTTCTGTTAGGAATACACAAAGAAACTTCTGCTTGCCAGATAGAAAGCATACTTTTTTAGGTTCAGAGAAACTGTGGATGAACATGGTCAGTGCAGAACCATATTCCATGATTAAAAGCAACTCTTCAAACAGTTCTCCAAGTTATGCAGATCACCTGAATACATATGAATTGGGAACAGAGCCAGTATTGCCCTCAGTCTAACCGGTATGCTCGATTAACCCAGAAGAGTTTGCAAATATGTCCCATCATTATTACTCTCTGTCTGTCCTAGTAACTGGCTTCTGAAAAAAATAGAGGAGGGGGAAAAAAAACACAAAACCAAACTAACTCCCAAAAAAACAGGAACTACTGTGACTATGCCTTTCTAAAGCCTATGCCCCTACTGTCTGCTGACAGCCCAATGCTGACCAGATTTTCTTTCAGTATCTGAGCCTTGGCTGTCTGTTGAGTTGACCACCAGGAATGCCACGCAGGGTACAAGAAGGTTCATGATGGAAGATGGGCAAGAAGCTGAGAAAGCTGTGTGGCAGCCACACCAAAAACTTTCCATTTCACAGTTCTTCTACATTTTCAGAGACTTGGTAAGAGTTAAAAGAGCATCAGGAGTATGTTGTGAGGTTCAACAGCAGTTCAGATGTAGCAGCAATGATCTACATTCATCATGACACATAACTCATCCTTTGAGTGCTGTTATTAGTTTTCAAAAAGAGCACTGAAACACCCCTGGTTCCAAACACAGAAAAAGAGTATAAAACTCAGTGTGCCATGAGAACCAAAGCACTGTCAAGGAGATCATCAAATCTAAATGAGATTTTAATGTTAATAAGTACTGACTGACCTTTCCCATTAACTAACTCACATGTCTACAGCAGACAATGGAGTATCCATAATGCACTAGCAATAGGTTAACTAGACATACGCATCCTTTAGAAAGAATTAATAATTCCCATTTATAAATACAACTGTTTTCCAGACAGACAATTTTCAACAATGTTCTTGGGGTCTCTATCAGCCCAGATCTGAACAACACCACTGCAAAAGCATTATGCTTATGTGAAAAAAAAAAAACAAACCATGGGACTTGAGTAGAATTGGACAAAATCACCACACAACTGAGACACTAGACTGTGGCTGAGGGGTTGTTTGCATCAAAAATATTTATAGCTCTCTTAAGTGGTTCCAACAGTAATCAGCGATTCTGGAGACCAGGGTTCACTCTCCTGCTTTGTAGCCCACTACCAGTGAAGTCTGATGAGGTGACTTCGTTCAGCTGTGCCTAAAATTCCAGCCTGTAAGATGGAAGTATTGTTCCTTACGTCTCAGGAAGAAATCAAGATAAATACATTAGGCAATTTATTCCATATGCAGTAGGACAGATAAAGCCTCTGTGTGCATACATTTTCCCCTTTCCCTCACCTGCTACAAGGAATCCATCTTTTTTTGTGCATCTCCATGACATCTGTGCTAGGAAAAAACAGGATGTAACACTTGGCCAGCTGATGCCTCCTTCCTGACTGGCACACCAGCTTCCATGCAGCACCCACAACAGCTCAATTCTGCCAACTTGATCAAAAATGATTTATATCTTTCTACTCTCTTCAGCCTTCATTTTTCACAGAAACAGTAAGAATGTAACTTTGTCTACAACTTCTACCCTCTTCCAACTGTCTCAGGAGTTCAAAAGGTCCTGGTAAGTGACCATGTACAGTTCACTTAAAAAAAAAAAATCAGCTCAAAGGCAAATGGGAATTGCTTTAGGAGGGTGTAATTACATTAACACAAGAGACACACCTTTTAATTATGAGAATTTTTCATCCTATGTAATGGTAAAGGGATTTCTCAGGTATTTTCTCCACAAACTGATCAAATTTTTGTCAATTAAATAATTTTAGTCTGCACTGATTTTACCATTGAGCTATGGCAGTAATACATATTCGAAATCCTAGGGCAGAAATTTTATTCAATAATGTTGCAGTAGTTTACCTCAGGCAAGGTAAAGGAAACAGAACATTTAAGATGCAGAAAAGGCACAACAACATGAAGGTGTTGTGTATTTAAAAACCACACATCAATCTTATGCAACTTGAGCCCTTTACAACATAAGCATCACTCTACTGGAGTCAAACTACAGATTAACATTTCTTCTGATTTAATAAGTTTCACTGTAATAGCAAACAGAACAATCTCTGATTTCCTCATGGTCTAATCCACTCTAGCAAAAATAAAAAGCTCAATGCCTCATTTTTCAGTCACAGGAGTTTGAAATATCAGGCCTAAACGAGTTGTACTAAGATTCCAAGATGCATATTCAACTTTGCAGTAAACTTCTGAGAATTTTTAATTATAGAACTGAATTTCAAACTTAATCATTTAGATTAAAAAAATACCTTTAAGAGGTATTTTATTATATAGCCCAACACTGCCAGGTCCAACACTCAACCATGTCCATAAGTACTACATCTACACGCGGTTTTAATAAGTTTAAGATTTAATAAGCTAATATAAGAAAGTTTTTGGTTAATCTCAGTACAAGATTCCTACTCTGACACTATTATCCTTTGAAGGTAATATTACCTCAAAATACTGTCCCTTAAATCAGCAGCAGAAGAATTAGTCTGATACCTTCTGGATGTGCAGAGTGGGCAGGTTAGTTACAAATAGAGAAGAGACAGGGATACAAATGAAAAATGAAAGAGAAGGATGCAATGCTTATGGGGTGGATGCTCTCAAAGGGGAGAGCGTTATCTGTCTCAGGCATCAGATGTGTACTGATCATTGTGGCCTGAGGTCACATTGAAAGAAAAGGTTTCTCAGTCAGGTAGAGTATTTCCCTCATGGACCTGGTCTAATGTGTTCCCATTCACTTGCACATCTTGTGATTTTGGTTCTTTTTAAGTAAGGTCATCTCTAAAATCTGCAAGGAATCTGAGGGTCTCCTGAACTTATACAACTGCACAAATTATAAAATGCACAAGGCCTGTTCTTCTCATCTAAGGAAACATAATTCCAGCCAGTTTAATTGTGGCACCTCAGATTGACTCTGAAAACCTCCTTTACCCATCAAGACAGCCAGGGGGCATGTGGGTCATGCCAATAGGATTTCTTTGTGAAGGCTTGTGGGAGTGGGAAATCGCCTGAACAGCAATGGGAAAGAAAACTGCATGAAGACTGCAGTGAGAATTCAGTTTAAGTGTGCTCTATAAAACAAGCAATAGCTTTCCTAATATTGCCATTCTGCATTTTTTTCAGTCCACTGCAAGAAAAAATAATTCCAAAACTTTTTTTAATTGCATTACACAAAATACATGCATTATTACTTAATTCCTTTAAATACAACTGTCAGTTCTCCCGTTCTTACTCTTTATGAGACCCCCGAAAGGCACAAAAAAGCCTGTAACACACTGAAATAAAGGTCAGCACTTTATTATATCACTTCGTCTTTGTACTGCTCTTTCATCCAAAGTATCCCTTAAGGATGTTCTTTACTACTGTTTATCTGCTACCCAGTCAATAATAAGTCGAGTGTCTGTATATAGCGTGATCCTTTGGCCATAGCTTAGCTGCTACTAGTAATCTAAAGTGAATACAGAAATTCACCATTCTCAACACAAAGCCAGGCTTTCAGATAGCACTGAGGAAATTATTCAAATATGAAGGGTATAAGACCCGATACCAGAGATCATAAAGAAACTACAAATACCGCAGCTACTAGAACAGAATATTTGCTTGCTGGAAATACTTGGCTTCTTCCGAGAATCATAGAATGCCTCCTGTTGGCAGGGAACTGTGGAAATTATCCAGGCCAACCTCCCTTGCCCAAGGCAAGGTCTCCTAGTCCAGGTTGCTCGGGACTGCATCCACTCAGGTTTTGAGTAACTCTGAGGATGGAGACTTTACAACCCCTCTGGGCAACCAGTGTCTGATCATGCCTAAACCAGAAAGTTCTTTTCATGTTTAAACAGAATTTCCTGTAGTTGACTATCTGCACCCTGAGGTCACAATCATGCCAGTATGAATCTTGTCATTTTACATCATAAAAAGTCTTGTAAACTAATTAAGACACAGGCAACATGTGCAACACAATGATAGAAGACAACTGACATCTTGGGATCACCAGCATTAGAGTAACAGTTTTCTCAGATATATTTTGGTGAATGATTTTAGTGGGTTGACACAAGAACCACAGAAGATAAGCTGATTTGGTTTGTAGTGTGTAGGGAGGCAGTTTTTATTTAGCAGTACAAAAAGAAATTGCTGGCAGAAGCAAATTAGGTTTGATTATTGTCTACATTTGTCTAGCACATAACAATAGCCACAAGACCTTCAAACCATACACAACTGTTCTCAGGCACATCTGAGAAGGGTCATGGAATAGTCAGAAACAGCGTGACTTAAATGCACTAGAAAACTGTTCCATCATTTTGTAAAGATGCTTCACTTAGGGTTCTTCACTTTAGATCTTAAATCAATTGTATTTCATGCTGAAAACTACATCAAGAATCAACTGCTTTTTTGAAAACAGCAATGAATTTCGTATAGGAAGGAAAGAAAAATCATTGACTTTATATGAAGAGATCTTGAACCTGATCTGGAAAACAACTCCCTACTGAAAAAAATAAGTGTGCTGATCCTACCAAACAATTACACAAGTCCTTCACCTTATTTATAGCAAGTCCATGGATGACAACCTCTTTCCTGCCCTCACTATGCAGAAGTGTTCACAGGCTGTCTCAGTACCTACAGACTGTGATAACCCAACATCACAGTGTGTTTGCACACTCAAAAGAACCTACTGATTGCTTTTGTTGTCTTTGCATGACATGGAGTCATAATTTAAATACCTTCAGTGTATATGTCTCATATATTTCCTCCTAGAACACCATAAACAAGAGTATAAGATAATCCAGAGAAGTATCCCTTCAGTAATATGCACTTTTCCATAAAATGGTAGGAGAGGCACATGTGTATTAGAAACACAAGAACTTAACCACTCTGGAATGGCTTGGGAGAAGAACAGATATCATGTAACTAATTTAAACCTCTGTGGTCTATTCAGACTCTCCACTGATCTCAGAAACCTGTGCTATTTCAGCTATTGTCCATCTTTGAATTATTAAACTCTGAAACATCAAACTCTGAAACATCTTTTTATGTGCTTGGAAAACATTTAGTACCATGAACATTATGAAAATTTAAGTCATTGATCATCATCATGTTGTCATTAAGAATTTTATATAGAAGCCATAATTATTTTTCTTTGCTTAACACTTCTCTCATTTGTCCTGCTCCTCACTGAGACACTCAAAGTTTTAAGCCATATCATCTCACTGTACTCTCCCTTTTCTGCTCCTCCTTTTTTTTGCAAGACAGGTGCATTTTAATAAATCTTTTAATTTTTATATGTAATCTCATAACCGAGATCTTTTCCGATAGTTTACTGTTCCTAAAACCCCTCAGTTTTGGTGTTCACAGCTTTCTGATAAAGCAATACCCAGGAAAAAGTGCAATTTTCCAGACACAGCCGTACTGAAGCCAAGTCAACATAAATTATTAATTCCTATTCCATAATACATGCATCCACAGTAGTACTCATAATCTTTCTGGCCATTTCTGATGCTTTATGTCAGCTTTCAATTCCCCCTCCTTTATCTAATAACTCTCCACCTGCACAACTGGTTTACAGATTTCTCCAGTGTCATCGTTGATTGTTTGGATTATTTTTCCTAAAACTATTTTGTTTCATTTTTCTGAGTTGAAAATCACTGTCTTGCATTCTAACCTTTCTGTCACCTCTCTAACATCTTTAACCACATCTTCTAAAAATCAACAGGAGCCTTTCTGCAAACTCTTCAGGCGTTATGTCTGATTTAATTCCATCTGCACCCATTCCTCATGCAACCCTGCACGATCAATACTACCAGACAATTGTATGACCACAAATTATATCTAGTGTGGAACTGTCATGTAGGTAATTGCTCTCCAGCACAGTGGTCTCTAAACTGTTTTTTGATCTGACACTGCTATCAGTAAACATTTTTGAGTATGCACCCCATATATATATATATATTCATGAATATTATACACATACTACTTTACTAACATATTAATATTATAAAAACAGAAATGGAAAGTGAATGGGATTAAAATTAAATAAGCACTATTTTTAAAAATATAAAACACACTTTCACCTTGAAATTAATTTAAGCCTTAAAAAAAGTGATTCTAGGAGTACGTCTTAAACTCAAGGCATTCTGTAAGACATTTGCAGGAAAAAGTGATGAACAATTTTCCAGGTATACCTGAGAAAGCTCTCAGTTTATTTTACTTTGGTATTTGATTTCATACTAAGAGACCACTCCACACACTTCAACACAGTATTTCTCAAGCATCTTTTACAGAGAATTTAATTTGCATGCTGGAGAAGATTTTAAAAATCGTGAATGTGAAAATGCCAGATCAGTGGGTTATTAAAGGCTCATGTGAAGATCAAAAGCCTTCAGTGATCTTTGGGTCAAGCAACCATGACATCCTTTTTCTCCCCTGCAAGCAGAACTACTTTGGGACCTTGATCAAATTTACTCAGGTTGAGTGCCATAGCAAAACTCAAAGGCACAACTGTTTAGTGCTTCCCTCCTATCTTTGCAATCTTTAAATAGCCACTGTAACTGTCATGACTGTGTGCACAGGTACAACGTTAGGATAACCTAAAGACAGGATAACCACTAGCAAAATACGTAGGCTGGCTGCATGAAACAAGGTTACTGCTTTCCAGAGAAATCAGTGGGAATTTTGCCACTGACTTCAGCCGAAGCAGGACTTCATCCAAAGCTGATAATTACATGCCTTTCAGCGTGTAACCTCATGACGGCTTTCGACTGGGAGCGCTCGGAGCTTTGGCAGCATGCCAGGTGGGACTGCCCTGCTGCCCTCAGTGCCGGTGCCTGCAATGACGTGAGCTGCCTACTTCACTAAGCATGAGCAAAACTGCTGGGTTATGTGCCCTGCCAGTGATTTGTTTATTGTTAGCTGGAGGCAGGCTCCCCTCATAACGTTTTAATACAACTACTTCAACTGAGAATAAGAGATGTTGATAAGATGACTAATAGTTTGCAGAAATTTTCTCAGATAAGTCTGCTAAGAGAGGGTCACCGTGTGCTCAGGGACACCCCTCACAACACCTCAACCTCTGCAATAACAAACACAAAACCGATGACAGAGAAGCAGCACTGGCAAATCTAAAAACTGATCTGTCTACATTCACGTGTCAATCATAACTGTGGTATAAATATTCTGAGCATGAATCTGTCACCACAACTTCTAGATGATTCGTTTCTTTGTGATGGGCTGAACCACAATTCTGGAATTGAACATCCCTGAACTCTGGGATATTAAAAATTCACATCAACATTTTTGTAACATTAGACTACTTTTTCTTGAGCTGTAAATCTATGCTTTGGGGCAGTAGACACATTCTGAATACCTGCCAATGTCTAATTTACTTTCTTTTTTCCTATGAATGAATATTTAGATTGCCCTAAGGCAGCCTTTGGACTGTGGCATGCTGCTTTGTTACCTGTTAAAAGGAAAGCTCCTAACTACAGAGAACAGTGCAGGAAAAGGTTTTCCTTCAGGGACAAACATGAGCTTCTGCCAGTAAAAAGTATTTGCTTATGAGGCTTACAAGGTAAAATATTTCATTTTTCATAAGTCACCAATTATTTGCATGACAATAAGCAGGGATGTGTGAAAGCCAGTTCTAAATGTAAATGAAAATTTCATATACAAAATCTTTATTCAAATAAGGCCACATTCTGAAAGTGGACTTTCCTTATGGACTAATTCTCTCTCCCTTTTTCTGCTAACTGCAGTTTTCAGAAGGAAAACTCTCTACCTGCACAAGCTACAGAAATCTTGGAATGTTTTTATCACTGTACCCAGGAAAAAAAAGAAATACATTAGATATTAATCCAAATATTTCATGCTTACCTGAGTGGTGAGTGCAAATCATGAGTTTCTCTGAAACATTTGTTAAAGTGTACACTCTCCCACCAAAAAGAAATTATGCTTTTTGGAAAGTAAAAATACCATAGAAGAATAAGAACTGCAAAAAAAGAGGTGAAAAAAGGGTGGGATGGGGGGCTTTGATACTACTTCAGATTCTCTGGCAGTGTAAATCAGAATGAAGGACATGGTTTCCAGTGAAACTATGCTCTATAAACTTTCTGGAAATGTGGATAAATACACTGCATTATTCTTTTTGCTTTTAATTCGTTTAGCTAGGAATTTCTTCATCTCCAGTTTTGCTGGCAGGTAAGTGCTCTTATTATTGCTGTCTTAAAAGTTGTTCCAGCTAGTAAGAGCCTTTCCTCTTATTAAGATCTCTTCTTTTCTTAAGTAACTAAGCTCTCAAATAGAGGTTAAGGAAAAAAGTGTACAGCTAAGGTTGTAAGCATCAGCTACAGAAGTTTGAAGGGATGAAACATTAATGACCTCCTTTCAGAGAGCTGAATTCCAGATACCCTTCTTGGTACTTAAACTCCAGACATCATCAGACCCAAGGAGCTGCATAGAGCTAAAATCCTCAGGCTCCCTTGGAGAGGAAGATCTGAGCCTTTCCACCACAGAACACAAGATGCAGTTTAACTAGCTGGGACTGTGCTTCATTTATAGGGCTCACATAACTCTGACACCAAAGAATCTCCACCATGCTCCAGAGTATCAACAACACTCCCTGCACGAACCGTCCTTTAGTGTTTTTGTAAATATCACAGTTCGCACATGAGAGACTCAGAACTAGAGCAAAATTACAAAAGAATTATCCTACAAACTGAGCTTGTCTTCTCCAGGTTAGATTCCATTTACATCCAAGGAAAACTGTAGTTTGACTGATGATATAAACCACATTGCCTAAATCCTTAACCTCTCTAGGTATCTTAATTCGAAGTAACAAGCTTCCTTGCACGCTCCCAATTTACGTGAGAATTTTGTAATTACCTCCATTTTTTAAAAAAGGTGCTTCTTGCCACACTGAGTATTAAAAGCTGAATCCTAAAAAAAAAGTATATGAGAGGAAATGTTTACTGAAGGATTAAAAGGGGCAGCAGTAGGACTGTTCATTAAATTTGCTCTGTACCTCATCATCCTCCCCAACAAGCAAAGTCCAGTGCACTCAGGAGATATGCAGGCACTTAAGCATATCAGAATTACGTTTTCCATCTTATGAAAATTTACCTCCTTCTAAATGTCACTCTTGGAGGGAGTAACCAGAAAAAATGTCGCAGAAGATAACATCCCTGATGGACATGAGGCAATAAAACCATCACTAGGTCCATGTGGCAGATCATTATTCAGAACATCAAAGAAGCCCCTCACATACTTCTTTGTCTGTGAAACAGTTGCCAAGAGTCCCCAAAGTCAGCAACTGTTCAGTGTGCAACGATGGATTATTTTCTTTACATTATTTTTAATAATTCTGGGGTTTTTTTTAATCTCTGGTTTAAGAGGTCATTTAATTTCTTTGCTTCTATTTCCTTACATTTCAAGGAATTAACTACCCCAAAAGGGTGGATTTGGAGTTATATAAAGATTAGACAGAACAATATTCACAAAAAATATGAAGCATCACCTGAATGCTCAACAGCATCCCTAATATTAGCTACAGATGAGCTGTACACTACACTCAGTGCCCCTGGTAAGATGTTAAAAATAGGTATTTACCTTTGCAGTTACAGTTCAAGTCAGTTTTACCAAGTTTTCAGACAGAAGTGTCTGAATTGAAAAATTCTGCACAGCTCACAATGAGAAATGAAACTAGATTTTTGTGTCTGCTTCAAACCAAGTGGTATCCCAATGGGAGGCTTGTCAGAAAAGCTGATTAGGATAAATGCCCATAAATCATGACTAACCTGGTTGAATTAGCTCTTCCCTGCAGGCTTGTAAAAAGACAGAATTTTATCTGCTTCTCAGAGAGCCAGCCTAGGAGGCATATGATATCAGCTTAATAAATCTGTGCTGAAGCATGTGACAGAATAATGATAGTAGGATAATTATCACCATAAAATTAGAAATGCAAACTTCCCTCCCTCCTTGCTGTAAGAGAAAGAGTTGACTTTTTCTGTTATGTTTGTCAAAGATTTTAAACTCTACACCTGATAAAACACCACTTGGCAACAGAGCTCAATGGATGAGCAGTCAAGGTAACTATGTCTTTAAGGGGAAAAAGTTGTGAAATAGTTGTTGCCATTTTGATAGAGTTATGTATTTGATTAATTACTGTTACTTGCAAGTTGTAGGTAAAAAATGGAAAAAGCAAGGATTTAGCATTCCCACGTGCTAAAGGTGCTGGCTGGTGTCATTAATAGGGCACATTCAATTATCTTTGAAAGGTCACGGTGTTAAGGGAGAGTCCCCAGGACAAGAAGAAATCAAATGTCATTCTTATCTTCAAGAATGGAGAGGAGGAGGATCTACGTAACTAAAAGATAGTTAATCACAACTCAATCCCTGCTGGAGACAATAATCCTGGAAACTATTTTCAAACGTTTAAGACCAAGAAAGCCGCTGGGAGTAGTCAGCATGGATTTCCGAAAGGGAAATCGTAACAGCTCATTAAGGTGATAGCCTTCTGCAATTAAATGATTGGCTCAGTAGTTGATGTTGTCTATATGGACTTTAGCAAGACTTTCATCACGTTCTTCAACAACATTCTCATTGACAAACTGATGAAAAGTGGCAGAAATGCCAGGCTCAAAGCATTGCAATCAGTGACATCAACCAATGGCCAGTCACTAATGGTGTGCCCCAGGGGCTGACTCCTGCGGATACTCTTTAACATCTTCATTAACAACCTTGGTATTAGGACAGACCACATCCTCAGCAAGTTTAGAGATGCTACAAAACTGGGAGGAGTGTGTGATAGAGCAGTAGCTGTGCTGCCATTCAGAGGGACATTGGTAAGACAGAAAATTGAGCAAACGGGAATGTCATGAAATTCAGCAGAGGGAAATGAAGGGTCCTGCACCTACAGTCCTGAGAAACTTGCTGTAGCTGAACCTGCTTTGAGCAGAGGAGTTGGAGTAGGCAAGCTCCAGATGTGCCTGGAATTTCAGCAATTCTGTGATTCTGTATTTAGCAGACAGTGGAAAAAAGGAAAGAGACTATATGGACTCTGTGAATAATTCCACTGTAACCGAAGAGGATGCTTGGAATGAGTAGTGCTGCTCAGGATAAGCAAGAGTGGCACTATTGTTTCAAGAATCACATTCAAGCATCCTGAAGCTTGGTAAAGTCACCAGCAGCAGAAAGTACTTAAAAGACATGTGTGTTTAGATTTTTCTATTTGTTTTGTTTTGGTGTTTTCTTACAACAATGGTACCATTTAGGTCATTTGTTTGCCAAACATTATTCCCAAAAGTCACAGTATGTTGTGAATCATGGTCCTGAAAACTTATTTCAGATATTACAACTTGGAAAATTATGTCTAGACACTAAAAATCTCTCTCTCTTCCAATACTTAGGATTAAAGCATCAGATGATGAATGCTTGCTTAATGACTAACCATTTTTTTTTGCTCACATGCTTTTCAAGGAATTTAATATTTCCTAAATGCAGGCAACATATGTACATAGGAGAGATCAGACAAATATCATCCCTCTGCACTAATAAATTAACAAGAAAAGCAAGATATGCTGTATCTTTCAGGCTGCTCTAGGAATAAAGGGAGAAAAAAGGAAATACTTTACATTAACTGAAAAAACCCCAGCCTAACATTGTTAGTAGGCAAGCCAAACCTACAGGAAAATATAATTAAACACCACAACTAGAAGTAAATGCCTTCAGAATACTCACAAAGGTGGTACATCCATGGCAAAATAATCCAGAGTACAGAAGCCTGTTTGCCTTAAGCATGCAATTCAAAACAAAACTAACTTAATTTACTGAAATTTTGTTTTAAACAATAGCACTCAAGAGACAATCACTGATGGCTAGAATATTAAACCACCATGGCCACGATACTAGCGCAACTATCCCCATGCCACAATATGGATGGGAGACAAATGCCTTCAGAACTTGTTTTTTTTTCAGTAGCATGAATGGAGCAGAGAGTCCTCAGAGCAATAGCACGGTCTGTTACTCTGTTCTTCATCTCAAAGAACACTGACTGACATCATTAATAGCCAGCCTCAGAACAAGTGATAATAGGATGAGATTAACAGACAAGACTGTAAAGTAGAACTTGCTCCTGCAAAGTATCATATAGTTTTTTGGTTGTTGTTCTGGAAGGGTTTAAAGGAGAAGGGAAGGACAAGGGAAGGTTGTGGAGTGATCTTTTCTTTGTCAGACAGAGAACGTGATTTGCACACGTATCATTCCAGCAAGAGAGGTCATAAAGGTGAAATTGCAGCACTTGGGTATTTGTCAGAAAAACATTACTCCCAGCAATGCAGGAGCAATTAAAACAGAGTTGCATGAATGAATTTGCAAAATCCTTCAAAGCCTGTTCTCAGTGGCATGAAGCCGGTACTTACCTCCTGAGAGCAAGTCAAGTGAAATGCCTTTTTTTTTTTTTTTGTAGACAGTGACCAAATCACCCACTGGAAAGCCAAATTCTGGGACAAACCAGGAATCTCATGTGAGGAACTGAGTACTGCAATTCGAAAACACTAGAGTCTGAGCAGAGCTATGAGGACAATATCTATCCCTTCTAAGTCAGTAGCAAAATTTACACCTGCTTCAGTGGTAAGAGGCATTGGTACACAAGTCACACAAGGTAGTGAAGTGCGAGTCATGCAGGAACTTTTAACAAATTTTTCCACTAGTATTAGGGGGTTTTCAGCTTTCTATTTGTCTTCATTTAAAACTTATGGAACCATTATAAATCCAAGGTGTTAAAAATAGGCAATAAAAATATGATAAAAAACTTGAAGCAACAGAAATAAAATGGGTTCTATTCTAAAAATATTACTAGTACATTTTCTGAATATATGTGGTCAAGAGTGTAGTAAGACAAAGTGACTCAAAAAATGTAATAGCTCATTAGAAGATAAAATACAATAAAAGTATGATATTTAATCTTAATTACAGCAGGTGTTTTAAATATATTTTCTTCCCATTAGATCAAAAACATCTATAGAAAGAAATGAATCATGATCTAACCCAAAATAGCCAATTATAACATCTAAGCTGCAGCCATTTTGTTCAGTATCACAGTTTTTTGAAAGCTCTCCCCAGCCTACATCTAGATTACATTTGAAATGTAAAGTTTTTTGATTAAAGCGGGTGATTGTTAACCTCCCACTGCTATCGGTGAGTGTTCATCTTATTTAGGATGCCAAAAGAAAGGGAGGTGCTAATGCCTCTCAAAATCTGCAGAAAACTGCACTTTTAAAAAATATAATTAGATAGGGGAGAGAAAGAAGAAGACACTGAAGGCACATGTATAAGTGACAAGTGAAATAAAATAAAAAAAGTCAGATTTTCCATTAGAAAAGGTAAGGACAAAGGGGTAGGTTGTTTTTGTGGGTAACTCCCTTAAGTCTCATAAAAAGCAGGTTTAACATTTTGTCCAGCTTACACGGAAGCCCATGCCCAAACCAAACCTCGCTCAAGGGCAGGGGCAAGACCACTTTTACATCTTCATTGCATAAACCTCACTCCTTGAAACTACTTTCTGCTGGAATGCTACAGGCTAAAAACAGGAGGCAAGTTATAGGCATATATTCCTTCAGCTTCTCCACTCCACCCGCGCACATGCTATTATCAAGAGCAAGACCAACACTGATCACGTGCTGCAGAAGCCGCGAGGTTCTGTCTGCACAACCCCTCCCAGCTGTGGAACACCTCCCGAACACTGGTGCCTCTCTGCTGGTCAAGGACCATATGTGTCACCTTTTGCCCTCACACCTGCTGTTGGACATGCTGGCTTTGTTGCTTAGTGCACAAAACACAGGTGACTGAACAACATTCACGACAGGTGGATACCACAACACTGTTTAGGAAGCTACAAGAAGTGTTCTCTAAAACAACAGCCACACAATTAAGAGACTTCATGAAACATTTTTGTACACGGAGTGTAATTGAAGAGTGGAATGAGCAGCCCCACACAGAGGCATCTGAGTCAAGTATCTCCTTCGCACCAAAACTGACACGTAGCTACAGAGTTAATTAAAAGCTAGAGAAAATAAAGCTCTCTGTATCCTAGAAAGAAGACAGCCTTCAGCTGGTTCACTGACTTTTTTTTTTTTTACAGCTAATTCTCAGAGACTTCACAGTTGCACATAGCTTACATAAGTGAGTTCAAAATACCGATTCCCAAGCATAATTTTAATAAAGTACTTCTTGGAAAAAAAAAAAATGGGGGGAGGGGGCATATCTTTGAAAAGAGAAGTTGTCAGAGTACAACAGTTTTCAGAAACCAGTAGTTTGTCCTCAGAGGAGATGGAGCTATTCAATGGTCTTGTACTCTAAAGAAATGATATTCAGTCATATTTCAGGATATACGGAGACATAAAAGAGATATAAAAGTTGACTATTCATACTACAAAGTAAAATCACAGAAGATTAAGGTAATTTGTTACCCCTGATAAATTACGTAGTCAAGAACACTTCAGATTTGCTGGCATGATGCCAGAGAGTATTTATTTGCGTGAAGTTTTGAGAAACAGGAATTTTGGGCGATATAATATAGTCTCATGGTTTGGCCTGTTTATCTGATTGACTTTAATTAATTAGCTTTGCATATCAGTGACATGCTCTGTATTTATTCCCCTTGCAAATGTAACTCACTATGTAAAATGTGCCAAGCTAAGCAATTTGGCTTATTCTTTATGTTTGGCTTCAATAATCTACCGCTGCTCTGTTCCAGAGTGCTCAGCAATGTGTATATTTAGAGGCTAAGTGGTATGAAGGGGGTCATAAAATTGTCATAATTTGGTCAACACATATTCTCCTTAGCCCAGGAAATTCCCTCTGCAAATACTTTTATATGGAGCTATGCCCTTATTTCTACTCTGCTCTCCTCTCAGACAGGGATGGTACCTCATATTGGTTGGGAAGGCAGCAGACTTCTATCTAGAATCATCTTCCCATGACAGAAGGCCAATTAATAATACTAAGCCAGAGTTAAAACATAAGATTAACTGGGCCTTTAGCTTTTAGGACCCTTCACTGATTAAACATTGCCAATATTTTTTTGGTCCTGGCTGCATCATAACTTTTTTCAGATTATCCTTTGTCTTCCAAATGCTAAAGGAGCACAGGCACATATATGCATGTGGTAAATCAAACAGCCAGTCAAGGGTTGAGAACAGTGTGAGAAATAGTGAAACTTGATTTGGTGGTTTAACTCCAGCCAGCAGTCAAGCCCCATGCAGCTGCTTACTCACTCTCCCACCAGTGGGATTGACAAGAGAATCAGAAGGGTAAAAGCTAAAGAATTCCTGGGCTGAGATAAAGACAGTTTAAAAGGGAAACCAAAAGCCACACATGCAAGCAATGCAAAACAAGGAATTCATTCAGCACTTCTCATGGGCAGGCAGGTGCTCAGCAATCCCCAGGAAAGCAGGGCTTCATCACATACAATGGTTACTTGAGAAGACAAACCCCATCACTCCAAAGGTATCCCCCTTCCTCCTTCTTTTTCCAGCTTTATATACTGAGCATCATGTAATATGCTATGGAAAATCCCTTTGGTCAGCTGGGGTCACCTGTCTTGACTGTGTCTCCTCCCAAATTTCCACTCATCCCCAACTTCCTTGCCAGCGTGGCAGTACGAAAGGCACAAAAGGCTTTGACTCTGTGTGAGCACTGCTCAGTAATAACAAAAACATCTCCATATCATCAATACCATGTTCAGCACAAATCCAAAACACAGCCCCACACCAGCCGCCTCAAAGAAAATCAACTCTACCCCTGCTAAATCCAGCACATCCCCATAATTATTTCAAACAAGCATTTAAAGATAGTTACGTGAAAAAGTAAGTAAGAAAATGGGGCCATTAGGGACTAAATGGATATACGGCATTACTCAAAGTGGATTAATGAATCTGAAGTAATTTTGGCTACCCAGTGGATATCACCTATTTTACCATTCACATTCTGAAGTATGAGGTATGTAGCTGCTATTGTGTGGACAGATGTTTGTACCTTACTTTCAGGGCAAATCTTAGCATCTACAACGCACATCCATTACAATACGCTTGCTATAAGAAACCCTGCCCTTTGTAGTAGTGGCTATTTGTTTTCCTCACCATTTAAACATCACTTGATTCTATCATCTGGTCCTTCACAAGGGACTATATTAGGCCAGCATGCTTACTGGCATATTTCCAGCTGAAAGCGTTAGATATCCATTTAATAAATATTTTAGGAACCCAGGAAGTGTACCACTGCTGTTTCATAGTCTGAAAATTTCCTTTCTTAACACAGTTAGGAAACCATAACATTCATTCTTTTCAGACTCCCTTCTTCAGGCATAGAACAACTCCAATGGCACTGAATTTCAAATTCATCAGAGATGGAAGTTGTACCTCAGAGACTAAAAAGTGCTACATGTAGCTGAGAAAAAATTATCATCAAAAGCCCTTTTACCATGTGATGCTAGGAAAACTACTGGAGCCCAGCCTTCAGGGATCAATCATCTGGAAAGTGGGGTTTTCTCAGTGACAAAACACTGGCAGTAAATTATATAAACATACAGTAGTACAGTAGAGCTGGAGCAAAGATACAGAAGACCCTCCCACTCTGGCTTAAAACCCCAGTATGCCATGTTAGTCAAAAATACCAAGTAGACACAGCACAGCAGCAGGAATATTGGCAACCACTACAGAATTAACAGGAACAGATATCCATAAATCTCTCAAGCAACATCTATATGCCAAGCTTGCTTGTTCGGAGACCACATCAGCAATGGCAGTTGTAGCCCCTGAACACATTATTCACCGAGCTGAGTTTGCCCTACTCATTGGTAGTCATTTCTGTTACAAATCATTTGTCATGGTCTCTGAAATACACTAGAACTATGATTGCATATAGTTTGCTGTTTGTCACGTGTGTTTGAAAAATGTTTGCTGAACTTAATCTTTTGCATATGGTTCAGCAAAACAAGCTTAATCCATCAATTAGTACTGTGAAAACTACCAGTGTTTATATTAAGATTGGCTGCTTATAAAAATTACTGCTTTCCCTCTCTGAAAACCAGCACCAGCCTCTAGAGGAAGTACTTTTACTACAGCTGAACACCTTTGTACACATACAAAGCCTCCCAAACATGACTTTATTCCTTTAGCACAAAGCAGAACTCCCCCCTTGCCCTGCACAGCTGATTCCGAGCAGCTTGTGATCTATGACTCTGTGGCTGCCCCAAAGTTCTACACAATTTTCCATACAAAACTTAATAAAAAATTTTCTTCCCCAAAAAACCCTACTCAATACACAGGCAAAATAACTCCTCCCGTGTGCCAAGAGACAATTTTCCCTACAAGGCAGTGTATAAGCAAGTGAAATTCTCTTCAAAGACACCTATTTTGGCTGGAAACCTAGTGTTTAAGCTTGGTCCATATATTGTCCCACTGACCAATGTAGCAAATAATGCATGAAGCTGGAGGCACTTACTCAGGCCACCCAGCCACCTGAGAAGGCCATAAGAAAACATTTGCAAAATGGGAAAACATGAAAATACAATATATTGGAGCTATGGAACACACGCAGACACACAAAAACATATCGTGTATAAAGCAGCCATTTTGGCAGGCTTGGGATTTTGCCGGATTATGGCTGCTTTTATCCTAGGGAAAAAAAAGACAGCATTGAAAATAAGGCCCTGGCAGGCATGAGGTGAAAGTATCTCAAATTTTAAACAACAACTTCTGATTATGGAAAATTGACACGGTATTTAAAACGGAATTATATTACAACTGAAGAAAATACCTTTGTATTTAGGCTATCATTAATGAACATGGATTTTAACTCTTCTTTTTGCTTCATCAATATGTTAAAAAAGACAAAATTTTCAATCTGAGATAGTACATTGTCCTCCACCCATTCAAAAATATTCTTTTCTCTGTTTTGTTTTTTATCACTTCTTCCCTTCTAACCACCAATAAGCAGTATGCTACCATGAAGCTTGTACCAAAAAAAAAAAAAAAAAAAAAAAAAAAAAAAAAAAAAAAAAAAAAAAAAATCCCCCTCTCCATTCACAAAAAAAAAATCAGAAATCTGACCTTCTCCATTACTGCAAACAACTGACTTCACATTACTACAAATAAGACTCTTCCTGAAGCTTGCAAGCCTTTCATTCAAGCACGTAACTCCCTAAGCAAGAACTTCTTTGACTCCAGGCAATAATGGTGGTACAAAAGCTCAAAAGTCTTGTATGATTTTTATAGTTTTTCTTTATGTTTCAAATATCTCGAAGAAGCAATAAGCAAACACCAGTCATTTACCTACATAACATTCTTTTTCACTGATTCTCTACATAAACTGGGTTTATACTCATTCCTATATGAACTACCAAGCAAGTCTTCCTATCATCTCTGCGCACAAAGATCACTCCTGTGTTTTACTGAACCAGTTTCTGTAGCAAAACATGTGGCACTGAACATGTCTTTATTAGTGCTTAAACATTAAACAGACTTTCATCTGCCCTAGGTACAATCTGTGCTTTTACAAACTCCCTCACCACAGACCTCAATAGACCTCAGGGTCTATTAAGTGCCTGTACAAAACAAACAAAAAACCCCAACCAAACAAACAAATACAACAAGAACCAAAAACAAACAAACAAAAAACCCCAAACCAAAGCAAAAAAACAGTCAGGGATTTTTGGCACAGATTTATTTCCTGGTTTTCAATTTCTTTGTTCCAGTTTGAAACACGCTATTCAAATTGCTTCTAGCAAATTTGCTTCTTCAAATTGCTACTAGCATTATGGCTGTAGTTAAAAATGTCCATAGCTCTATAATCCCATAACATGGTTAACTTCATTGGGCTAAAATGCAGGATCAGCCAGTACTTCATCTGTCTTCCACTTCAGGAACTTCTATAAGCACAGTTAGGAAAACTGCAGTCTCAAAATAGCATGAGACTCTAATCCTTTAGGATACTAAACCCATGCAAATAACTTTCTAGTCAGAATACATACTGAATATATACGTCTTTATTTTAGAAGAACATCACATTGTCATTGGCTAGTTTTAATTTCTGGTGGGTTTTTTTTTCCCCGAATAATTCACTGAGCAAACAAATTTCACAAAAGAGGGTCCTTTGCCTCAGACATTTTACCAGCCTGGAAAAAGGTACTGTGAAGTAGAACTTTCACTACAAAATGGTCAATGCATTAGGTGCTTCTGTTTCCCTAGGAACATGCAAACAGAAACCTCAACTGCTGTTAACAGTGTCACAGCATCAGTTAAGCAGGTACTTAGGGGGCTGTGCTATCCTTGCATGGCAACCATGGACCATATTCACACAAAACCAATACAGAATGCAAATCCTTCAGGACCCAAATGTTCTCCTTCCCCCAAACAATGCAAGGACATTGGAAACTACAGATTTCAAAACCAGCTTTTTGTCAATAAAATTAAGAGGCTAATCACAGAAACCAGTAAAAAGCAGCAAAGAATCACGGATGTTTTATGTGGTGGGAAGCCTTTTCTCCTTTGATAAATCTGTCTCCCACTGCAACAGAGCTGTAACCTTGCTGCTAAAACACGTGAGCAAACTGACACTTGCTGTATTCTGTATACTCCACAGGAACAAACTTGAATCTAACTCACAGCATGTCCTACTGTGTTTGTATATAACAGCGTTTGTAAGCCATGCAGATCTTTGGAGGGCTTAGAGGTACATCAGGTTAAACTCCAGAAGCATTAGTTCGAATCCTAATTTTGACTAAACTCAAGTTCTCATTGGCAATTGCCATACAGATTCCTATCCAGACTGGCAAAACAACCTGTTATAAGCTTAGTGTAAGAAATACAGGGATGCTACACACCTGGAGAGTGTGTGGGCAAATTCTGGGGACTAAATTCAATACTATTGTATTACTACTTGGGACATGTTACAACCATGGGTCATTTCTGCATTAAAAAAAAAAATCACTAAAAAATGGAGCACAAGCACTGAAAGGAAGGATGCAGCACCATTACTTTGTTTCGCTTATGTGCTGTACGGGGTCAAACTATCCCCTCTTAAAGACTTCATCCACTTTAATCACACAGTTTACAAATATGCCACCAACTTTCAGGTTCACTCCCCACTCAATGTTAGAAAAAAATCTGTATAGAAATAAAAAACAGGAAACTGAAGTCACAAGATGAGCCTGCCTCTTCTCAGTGGTCCTTGCCCAATGGAGAAGCACATGCTGTCAAGAAGATTCACTATGCCATAATTATTCAGTCCCACTGACATACTACCTGCCTTCCTAATCCTAATGAGAACTAATGAGCTGAAATATCAGGCTTTGATGTTTACTTTTCTGTTTATGGAAGCTGTACATTTCCCCCCTTTTCCCAGTGAGATGCTGACATTTGCTTTGACAACGACTGTAAATCTGCACAGGTCAGACCAAACGTAGCACTCAGATTTGTGTCTCTTACATGAGGTTCCATCAAAAGCACCTTGCCTTTTGTCAACACCTGAATTACTGCTCCCTCTCCAGTATCTCAGAATACTTCAAAGCTACCCTAGCTCAGCTTGACAAAGAATAAGAAGTGCAACTTATAAGGGAATTGCTCCTTCTGGACAGGATGTCAGGATAGCTACCAATGTGAATTTTCTTCTAAATGCAGTAACTGGTTATGCATTGATAAATCCCAGGTGTCACAACATCCTTGATTTCAGAAGGCAATTCTGCTTAAAAATTGAGCATATAAGACAGGCCCAAGTTTTCAACAGCTTTGTCCTCTTCACTTAAATAGCTAATTTAGAACCAAAACTACCACTTTGCCTCAGCTTTTCAATTATACTTATTCACATCCTCTCTGGCTTAAGGGATTTTTTTTGCAGAAAAACATTAAACTGTCAGTTTTATAAACATCCATTTACCTCCCATAATAAAACTACAAAAAAGTTAATATCAAACATTGTTTTAGGCACATACAACCACACTTACGTGGGCAGAAAGTATGCAGAGCAGAAGATCTTGTATTTGACTTTATTTATTTTCTGTGATGCAATTTTGGACTGGACTTTGTTCAAAGCAGCAGTGTTGTTTTCAGATCTTCATCTGAGCAGTAAGAGTCAGACATTTAGTGGTTTGACAGCTGCCCCACAAAAGCTGTGTCAGTTTTATCCTGGTGTTGACAAAGACTCTCTGTTTAAGCCTTAGGCATCTATAAACACAAAACAGATGCATCAGACACAAGGTCTGTCTGGAGAACAGCTTCCAAAAGGCAGCAGAAGCACTACCTAACGCTGCAAATTTACTGTGCAAAATGAAAAGACAGGTCAAGTAAGACAGCAAATAACCAGGAGAGAAAACCAGGTTATTTATGGAACTTGCAGTAAGAAGGAAAGCATATTTTCTTCAGATTACCACTTTGATTCCAGTCCTTAAGAACACCCTATGGGAATATCACCTGATGCCTCAATCCTCTCCTCCAACCATGGTGATCCTCCCAGATCTGGTCTGAAACAAGTCAGTGGGATAACACGATATAGCAGTCTTTGATTTTATGTCTCAAAGGCCAACTCTTCCATAAAAACATTGGGCCCCCTACTTTCAGCAGTCTATCCTATCTTGTATTTGGGGGGTGGCGGTGAAATGGGGAAATTGTCAGTTTTTTATACATCACTCTACATTAAAAGCTTTCTGAGATAAGTGAAAAGAGGTAGAATGCAGTCTACAAGTCTCAGGAGGAAGGTTAAATTTCGGTAGATTTTAGGTAGATTGTAGATAGACCTTATGAATTATGAAAGTGGAGTTAAAAGATTCTGATCTGCAATGGGGTAGATTCTGAGACTGAAACACTGTTCCTGATCAGCAGAACAGACCACGAAATTTCTGCATAACCATAAGCCTCCCTCTCTCTTTCACCACCAAAGAACGCCATCCCTTACATACTTGCTAAGAATTTTGGTTTTATAATTTGGCATGTCACTCAAATTTTACCAGTTATGTCAATTTTTATATAGTTAGTGTGAGTTCCCATAATGAAGACAGGGTGAGAGACAAACTCTGCAAAAACCCTGAGGGGATGTATGAGTGAGTACTGATTATGTAACTACTACACTGCCTATTTCCAAATTAAAATTCCTCCATACTGAAGTTTTGAGCCAAGAAGCAGATGCCAGTAGGAATTCCTAGCAGTGACTACAGGAGTTTGATTCCCAACCAGAGATGCCAGCACAGGACAGGACTTTCTGCCAAAGGGCTGGTCTGAAAATCTTTTCTTTTGAATCCATCAGCAGCTGGACATTGGAAGACCAAATAAACTGAGCAGTTGTTTGCTATTTCTTTTGATAGACACGCAAGTACAAGAATCATTAGCCACCATGACAATTCCATCTGCGCTCCACAGTTTGGCAAAATCAACTAGCAATTTATCATCCTTCCAAAAGGTAGAAAAAAAAAAATATGGTGATTCTTACTAAGGATGAGAGGTACAAATATTATCAACTAGCAACAGGCAAATTTCAGTAAGTACATTTTATGTTAGCTACTATGCTGCTAGACATTCTGTGAAGCTCAACAAATGTTAAGACCAAATATGGTTAAAAACCTGCCTGTACATCACACAATTTTTCAATTACAAACTGATGTTTTATTTGAGTTGCTTCATCAATCTCAATTATGAGTTCTCACAACTGCTAACAAACCACTGATTTAATAGTGGTAGAGGACAGAACTAGTATGATACCATATTCCTTGCTGTAATGGAAGTGGATGGAAATTATATTTGAGGGAATTACATTATAGTTCTATGAAAAAGCAACAAGAAAGCCCATTGTACAGCAATTCTTAAAAGTACTGAAGCATCTTCTGAAGGGGTTTCTTTTCTAAGCTATGCATTGATTCGATCGTGGAGTCTGCTTCTATGGTAGGTATGCCAAATCACATAGAGCTGAAGCAACTGCTAATTACATTTCTTTATGAAAATAAAGATTATCAGAACATCCAGAACCCCTCAAAAGCCATCAACCTGGTTACTCCACTACCATGTCTCCAACAGGCTGGTGTCAGAACTGTCAGGTCTTGAGAATCTGAGAAAGGCAATTGCAGATAAGGCAATTTCCTCCCAACATCTCAACTCAAGGTTGTCCTTTTCCCTAAGGTGTAAGAAAAATATATCTGCCTTTCAAATTTCCACAGCTTCATTAAGTAAGCTCATTGGCTGAAGAAAGCTGCAAAGCACATAACCTAAATCCTGCTGTTAAATCCTGAAGTCTCTGCGGAAATCCACTGCAGTTCATTGCAATTCCTTCTGGATATCATTTTATGATGGTATAATGAATGTACATGCAGGGATGAAGCACTTGAAGAGCTCAGATAGAAGACTGACCCTAAGGAAAAACAATTACCTGAATCATGGCCTAAATACTAACAGATACAAAAAGTTCAACACACCAATTTTTTATCTTATTTATGCAATCAGGTAGAAAATTATCTTTCCTGAGACTGCAGAGTTTCCCCCGAGGTGCTCTTTTAGAATTTTTTTATCCTTGACAATGCTCATAGAGAAAGTCTAACACAACATTACCAAGATTCTGATTATGAAAAGATGGTGTGTGGGAGCAGGGGCATGCTCTGTTTTTAAATAGAGCTCAGTTTGCTTGTTTTGTGCCTAGAGGGGAATAAAAATGAAAGCAAGTACACAAACAAAAATTAAAAGAACTTTTCCTTCCCCCCTATTGTTTGCTTTTAGCCAAGCTGATGAGATGAGTGCAACCAGGCTCTGCTCAGCCACCTTTTCTCATCCATGTTTCTTCTGGGAATAGTGATCAATGAGGAGAGATTTTAAACCTGTGCATGTAACTCTTTCATCTAAAGCTTCCACTGTGGTTTTAAAGAATATAAAACACAGATATATTTAAAAGAGGAAGAGAAAAAAAGGCTGTTGCAATAAGTCTAGTTTTCTTTTATCCCCTTGTGGAAACAGCAACACAATTTTTTCTCCATTTAAGTACAAAACAATCTATACCTGAAGAATTTCCTTGCTGACTTTTGGGATGAAAGAATTTAAACTGATTTAAGACTAGGAGCATCAAGAAGTAATAAAAAAAAAA
>VXAY01002611.1:161378-384811 GCA_013399855.1 Oxyruncus cristatus
AAAAAAAAAAAAAAAAGGAAAAGACAGAAGAAACAATGCCTTGTAGTTCTCATTTTAGAGATGAAAAAATATGTGAAGTAAAATCAAAAGTAGCATCTACTACTATAAGTAGGGAAATCACACAGAGGACTGCACTCTTCCAAATGACTGGGAACTCTGGGAACTCTTGTGCAGAAAGCCAATGGGACTGTTCTGGGTGGCAGGTTTGACTCAGAATATCAAAGATGATTGTCTTGTATGATCTTGGGAATTACAAGTGCTCTCTAACAAAAGCTCCTAAGTGAAGTAGGATATTTTTCTGTCCCACTGTCCCCATTATTCAAGTAATACTTAAGTTACTCCAGAGTTATACAAGAGTGCCAGGATTAGAATGCAACCTCAAAACATTATATAGCTTGAAAAAATTAGTCTTACATGGGCTACCACACAGACTAACATGTCTAATACGGCTTCGCTTCTTGAATTTACAAACACAGACTGATGTCAGAGAACAGCAGACTGCTGTGTCTGGAGAACATTAGAGAGAAAACCAGGTAGAACTACAGATACTATATGTCTATCAGAAACCTGAGACGAATATGAATTTAGTTGACAATGTTATTGATACCTTGCTGAATTCTGAAGTCAGGAACTAAAGGACAGCAGTAATAAACACTTGCATTCATAAATAAAAAGACAAATTTGTTCTGAAGCATTTTGTATGCACTGGTATTGGGAAAGTAACATGCACATATCGGGAAAGTAATCAAGAAGGAATCAACACCATGAGGACAGCCTTGCCTTTTGTCAGCGAGGTGAACCTTGTGTTTTTTCAAATGAATTTGGTCTGGTTTACAAAAATATATCTAGAAATACAATGAAAACAAAATTTGAAGAGATTTTCTGATTTCCCATCTATTGGTGAAGGAATCCTGGACTTGGGTTTTCTACTTTTACTTCTTAGTTTTCATTTAGTCAATAAAAAACATATTTAGTGGGTATGATGAACATTTGAGAAAGAAATGAGCTGACAGCAGGAAAGCCATAGAAAATTAGCACTAAGATTAGTAAGTCTAAAGGAAAGCTTTCACTACTGGAAAATACTATTTTAATATTAACAATTTGTTTCTCTTTATTAAAGGATTACTTCAGTCCACAGCATATTTGCCACAGGCTCTGCTTACTAAACACTGGATCCTATAACGGTGAGCTGAGAAATGGGAGTTGAAACACTTTTATTGTAACTTCTTCCGGAGTCCTGAATGACTTTGGCCAAGTTTTTACATGTTTTTAGGCCTCAGTTGCCCCCATCTGCAAATGAGAAATTCTACCTATTCTCTTTCCAAGCACCTTCAGATCACTTAGCTATTCAGATGATATTTTATTAAGTATTATTACCACTATTCTCAGTTTCCAATATAGCTAAGTTAAAAGTGGGGCTGAGCTGACATTTCAGTAGCAAACTCATTTTATAATAAATTCTGCTAAAACATTTAATCTAAGTACATGACATAGATGAGAGCATGTGGTGGAACAAATTGATAGCAAATATACAGACTAGAAATTACATTGGGACTAATCAGTATCCATTTTTATATTTACTTTGCAAACTTTTCAATAAATGCATTTTACTTGTTCAAATATGTATGAATTTGAAATTCATACATTCACTCAAAGTATCAAACTGTATAATGGATTGGAAAAAAAAAAAATCCCATTTCAGAAAACATGTAAAACAACCAGAGAGAGGTAAGAAACTCAGGACCACGAGATGTAGGTAAGTCATTCCATAAGAAAAAAGGGCCAATATTAGGGCATTGGTTTGGGAAAGAAAGAAGGCCATTAATTATTTATACCATTTCAATGTAAATACAGTAATAGAGAAAACCAATCATGGGAAATCCACACATGGGAAATCCAATGACACACAGAAAGACAGAAATTAATCATATAAATTGTTCACTGGAAAGTTATTGTTAAACTGTTCTACGACACTGATCTTTTACTGGTCTGAAAGACCAGAGCTTAACATTCTATGAAGAAACAGGTAATTTCCTACACCTGTGTTCATTACTTTTATAGCCTAATTAATGTGAAAGAAATTGCATTCCTTCTGAATAAACCATCCAAGATGACAGTTAAGAATAATTTTAGAAAATAGACTACCCATTTTTTCTACTTATAGTAGAATTACTATTATTTAATTTTTAAATTACATGCTGTCTGCGTAACTATTGTGGTTTTTATTAAATGCATCTTTACAGGGAAAAAAATGAAGTCATTCTAAACTCTTTTCTCCATTAACTATTTAAGTTAGAAACAAAAGCAGTAAGTCAGTTCATTAATATCTGTGTTTTGATTTGCTGGACAGTGGGGAAAGAGGGAAGGAAGTAAGGGAACTGCTGGGAGGAGACAATCCATTGATCACCACGTCAATACGATTTACACTTTGAGTCTCTAGTTTGCCTGTATTGGGGGAAATAATTTGTGCATTGTGTCCAGAAGGGTGTGATGTGCAGATGTTTCCACAATATTGGTAATGTACAAGTATCTGTGACTGCAAAGAAAAGGCCAAATGGAACCCCTTGGATCGTGGAGCTCACGCTCTTGTCTTATGGAGAACACTGTAACAGGTTGTCTGGGTTTCTATCAGAGATTGGGGTAGGATAGGAAAGGAGACATTTGTTAACATCAGCAATTTGTACAGAAGTTTTGGAGTGAAACTGGCGTCTAGTGCAGCCTGTGGTGGGACAGGAAGAAAGATGAACTCACTCCAACCTCCACAATCTAGCTCTCCACTCCACCTCTTCTGTGGCCTTTATTTGTCACTTGCCCTACAGTGCTCCTTGCTCCCATCCTCCAGCCAAGTGCTGCTCACAGTCACAGCTCTAAGACAGTTACTCATCCCAGAGGAGTGAGAGCCATTAATTACAAGATTGGGTTGTATTAAACAACACAAACATCCTTAAGACACATTTCATGTTTGTATTTTAATAACTTGCATCTCTCTGCTGCGCTGCTGCAGTAGAGCCTTAGGACAGCTCCAAGCAAGTTGAAAACAAAAACTCCTGTGCCGGACTGTACCCAGGCTCATTAACCTTGCCTCTGAGAAGGGTTAATTAGATCAGACCAGGCCTCAAGATAACACCATGACTATTCTGCATTTGGCCATTTCCACATGCCCTTGTGATTCAGCTGCATCAGCAAGTGGGAAAACGCAATTTCATGAGGTTCCAAATTTGATTAATTTTGCCTCATAGTATCGTTCTTGCTTCCTACTGACAGGAAACCACCACCTGAAAAATAAATCTTTCAATTTAAGATAATTTAAAAAAAAAAAAAAAATCGCAACAAATTTCTGGTCCTATAGTTCACTTAATATATACTGCCCTTTTCTATCGAGTAGCCAAGCTCTGTCTGGTTGCTCACAACAGGGATGACAACACCTCTGTCTCCTGAGAGGAAAGACAAGTGCATTAAATATTACAAGGATTCACATGGCAGCTGTGGGGGCTACAGAAGCCCTGAGAATAAGAAAAATGGCTCTTTAGCGGTTTTGTTACATTCAAGCCAAGGGAATTATTTAATATGAAGGAGTTATTTACAAGTAGTTATATTGGTAGGCAATTCCAGCCTCAGAGAGGGGTTTAAATCCATTTATTGACTGTATGTATGTGCGTTTGTAGACATTTGCTACTGCTATCGGAAGAAGTTACAGTAAGAGTTGCAGTTAATTTTCTCCACTGTAATCAGACGGCAGAATTTTGCTGTATTTTTTTCTTCCACAAGGATCTCTTGGGTTTGGGAAAAAAAAAATTAATTGTTGCGCTTTGATAGACAACATTCAGATCTTTTTAATCTTCACTCTGTGAGTAAATTTTCCTGCAGCAAATTTCCTCATAATTACACTTCTGATTAAAGTGAGCATTTCCATAGTTTTGATGGCCTTGTAAATCATAGTTAGTGGCTGGTTCTCTTAAGGTGAGCAGGAACTCACTTTGTAATGCAGTTTTACTACGCAAAGTGACTGAGCAATTATGTAATTAACATTTGCCTTAATTTATCTCTCATGCTACATCTCTCAGTGTATAAACACTCAGTCCCTCTTTGTGTGCCAGGTATCAAGTAACAATCATTACGAAGTCCCACATGAAATGGAACCAGGTAGTAACTTCTCTTTTTTTTGAACACTTCAAATTTCACATCTTCCAAGTTACAGTTTCTAAGTAATATAGTGATAAAAATATGAGTTAAGAACCTCAAGACAAGAGAAAAGTTACTGTTTTTTTTGGAGGAGAGTTGAGAGAGGATGAATAGCTTACTTTTATTTCATTCTCATATAAACCCTGTCCTCCCACATATGCTTATTTGTAAGCATGTGACATTAATCATAATACTACAATTATCAATTTGAAACTGAGAAATCCTCTTTGAAATCGTTGCATAGACACATTTTACAGAAATAACAATCATATGAAGTTAAGGGGAGAATGCAACAGAATTTATAACTGCTTCTTGCAGATTTAAGAGAAAAAACACTAAGTAAGCTAACAGCAAAATTCCCTGGGATTCTATGGAATTTCATTTCCACATACATAACAAAGTAACCGAAGTGAGACTTCTCTGGTTTTTTTCCTGAGCAAAATTCTATAGAGCCTATAGAAATAAAGCAAATAGTCAGTGAAATAAATAAAAAGTGATGAATTGTCCATGTATTGACACCCGAAGTGGAGAACAGTAATCTTGAAGAAATCTACTTGGCTCATTATAATATTAGCTGGGCAATGTTCTAAGAATAGAGGTAAAACTATACAACCTAATATTTTCCTTTTGGTTTTAAAAAAATAATCCGTCAGTCTAATAATCCTTTTGCAGGTCTGAAACCCAAGAAAACTGATGTTAAATATTGTGCAAAGAGACTTTATTGTGAGTATAAACTGCTACACTTTTCGGATCAGATCCGGAAGAATGAAGATGCAAACATGTACCCCAAGATACAGAGACTGGATATTACTCTGGACAAAAGGCAGAAGCAGGCCACACATGGCAGCAGGGCACTACAGGGAAGACATATAATATTCCTTAGTAATAGATCTGGACATGTCAAACCCTATTCTCCACCCCCTTCCCCCCCTCCCCAAAAAAAAAAAAATAATCAAAACCAACAAACTAGATTGTGACTTGAAAATTCCAGTCACATAGAGAGGTTCTCTACAGTTATTAAAACTTGTCAGCAACTGTTAACCTAATATCAGATACTGTTGTCCCGATAACTTAAACCTAATATCAGATACCACAAAAAAAAGCAAATTTTGAAAACTTCTCCAGTGATAATCAAAATCAGTGTATTGTTCACCACAAAACCCAAACCACAAATCTCACAAGACATGCCAAAATGCAATGTTCTACCATTTTGCAACTGAAATGTTTGGCTGGGAAGGAAATCAAACAGCCACCCGGCACGAAAGTACGTTTAGCATGTAATTTGCCTACTCAGTCTTTAACAACCACAGCAATGGAAATTTCTCAACCTCCTCAGCCATTGGGGCACTTAAAGAGTTTTTTCAATTCAAATCGATTGCTTACTGGAAGTCCTTGTCCTTTTGGGGCAACATTTTTGGCCTTTGAGGACTGTTAATATGGCACTCCTTAGTGTTTTCTTCAATTAACTAATTACATCTAACTCCTTAAAGGTTTTTTTTATAGCTCAAATACCTTGGACTACTCTTACTGCTCTCCTCTGGTCCCACACTAGTGGGTCCAGAATTTTCTAAGTGTGGTACTTAAAACCAGACGTAGCAGAAGGGCAGTGATGTTACTAGGAATGAGTGACATGCAAAAGATTTCTTTTCATATCTCAGACTTATTTTTAATAGGGCATACATTTTATATCCCACAGTGATATTTGGGGTCAACCAATTTGGTAAGAATACAAGGCCAAGGACCAGCTGCTTGTCAACAGAGATTCTGCCTGGCCCATTCCCTGTCCTGTGTATGTGCAGACAGAGTCCTTTGTTGAAGTACTGCACTTTGCATCCAGCCTTTTTCAGTCCTTTTTATTTCAGATGATTCCACCAATTGGCCAAGATTATCTTGTACGCTTTCAGAGTGCTCAAGGCCTTTCCCTGGAGCTTATTACCATTTGCAGATGTATTAAGTGCACTCTATTTCATTATCCATGATATTAAGAAAAAAAGGCCCACAAAATAGTACCAGACCCAGGGTGCAGAAGGAAATACAAAACAATTCTCTTCCTACCTATGTATGTTGATGCTGTAAGCTAACATCTGTCACAGAATTAGAAAATAATGAAAACATGGGATAATGTAAAGCTAATTTAATCTTTCAAAAGGCAAAAACCCACAACAGCTGCTAAAAAGCACAAATGACTCAGTCTTCCAAATACAAGACCATTGCTTTTAAAGAATTATTAATCTTGCCTCAATTACACAGCATGCCATTCAACCCCTGCATTACTATTAACTCCACAGAGAGAAAAGTCTTTTATACATAAAAACATTGGATTTATGGTGCCAGATCTCTCCCTTAAGATCATTTGGAAGGTGCTCCCTAATCAAAAATGTCTGATGTTTTTGTTCTGACTGACAAGTGTTAGAGGCTGATGTTACCCAGAAGATCACCCAGAATACATCCTCACTCTTTTTAAAAGCTGAACAATTAAGAGGTTGGAGCACAGAATTTATCTTTAAATATGTCTGTTTTAGGGAAATAGAGAACAGGGAGGACTATACCATTCCTTTCAGGAGGGAAGGCACTGAGAACGAACAATGAGGAAGCTTCCACTGCCTGTTCTTGTGGCACAAGGTCAGTGCACATACATGTGTATCCATTTAATTTTCAAGGCAGGCACTTTTCACAGACAGAAAATCTTTTGTAATTAAATCAAGGAAAAAAAAGTGAAAGAAGAAGGAAGTTAAGTCTCAAAATTCTTATAATTTTCTAGGCAATTGAGGACAGTAATGTCTCTGCTTTCTTCTTAACATAATCTGTTGCTTGTGTACTGTGAATATATAACAATTCAGTACACACAGCTTAACTAATTCACCCTCAGTCTATAGGGACATTTAAGAGTGTTAGACTATTAGAGCAGAGACTCATCAAACAGAAAAGGGATTAACACCCTTCCTGGAGATTTAACACTTCGGAAATCCTTTTTTACCTTTATAAGTTGCAAAATTTATGATTCATATGGAATGGAACGAAATGATAAACACTACTGCTATCATTCACTTTCTGGTGGCATTAAGAAATGCATTGCATTGTTTGCTGGTTAATGCTACATAACTGACTACTTCTATTTTTCCCCTGTGAAGAAATCTGATACAATCACAGAATTGTAAAATATTTCGAGTTGGAAGGGACCCATAAGGATCATCAAGTTCAACTATGTGATCCTCCCAGGACTACCTAAAACTAAACCATATGACTAAGGAGCATAGTCCAGATACTCCTAGAACTCTGATGAGACTGGTGCCATGACCACTTCCCTGGGGAGCCCATTCCGGTGACCAAGAAACCTCTCACTGAAGAACCTTTCCCCAGTGTGTAATCCGAACTTCCCCCTATGCAGCTTCATTCCACTTGCTTGTGTCCTATTGTCCTGTTTAGTGACAGGTAATTATTTTTTACATGCAATCCCTTTTTTTTATGACAAAGTTCTGACAATGCATTAGCTTTGACTCTCAGCTCAAGAGTCAACACTAGAATTAAGCCAGGCACCTGGAAATTTCAAGTAGCTGGCAGAGATCTCTCTCCTGAATGGAAAAAGTCAGTGCACACCCAGTATTGGCACCTGAATTCAAAATGGATCCATTCTACTTAGACCTTTTCTAATAGTCACTAAACACTTCTGACATGCTCCACTGAGTATGTCAAAGAAAACGCCCGAGTAAGATTAAATTGGGAATACATTCCTAAAACACAGCAACTTCCACCTATCAATACAGGGCGGGGGCTGAACAGATTGAGAGCAGCCTTGCTGAGAAAGACTTGGGGGTGCTGGTGAATGAGAGGCTGTACATGACCCATTCATGTGCACTCACAGCCCACAAAGCCAACCTGGGCTGCATCCAAAGCAGTGTTGAGGCAGGGGATTCTGCCCCTCTACTCTGCTTGGGTGAGACTCCACAAGGAGCACTGCATCCAGCTCTGGAGTTCCCCAGCACTGGAAGGACACTGACGTGTTGGAACAAGTCCAGAGGAGAAGCACCAAGATGATTAGAGGGATGGAGCACCTCTCCTGAGAGGAAAGGCTAAAAGAATTTGGATCATTTAGCCTGGAAAAGAGATTGCAGCCTTTCAGTACCTGAAGGGAGCCTACAAGAAAGATGGAAAGAAAGTTTTTTACAAGGGCATGTAGTGACAGGACAAGGAAGAATGGCTTCAAACTAAAATAGGACATATTTGATTAAATATTAGGATTAAATACTTCCCAGTGAGAGTGGTGAGGCAGTGGAACAGATTGCCCAGGGAAGCTGTGGATGTCCCATCTCCAACAGTGTTCAAGGCCTGGCTGGATGGAGCCCTGAGCAATCTGGTCAAGTAGAATGTTCCCTGCCCATGGCAGTGGGGTTGGAATCAGATGATCCTTGTGGTCACTTCCAACCCAAGCCACTCTATTATTCTATGATTCTGTATGATTCTGTGAACATAAGGAGGAACTTCTATGCTGTGAAGGTGACCAAGCACCGGAACAGGTTGCCCAGAGATGTTGCTGAGTCTCCTTCGCTGCAGATATTCAAAAGCCACCTGGAGAACCCTGAGCAGTGTGCTCTAGGATGACCCTGCTTGAGCAGGGGCTTGGACCAGATCTCCCACTGTGGTTCCCACATTCTGTGAAATCTTAACAGCACCACATATTCAAGAAACTACTGTCTTTACAAACCTGTGTTGTACTGGAAGCACTGCTCAAAAACGCCATTCTGAATGGTTCATTCTGTGGGCTGTGAGACCGGTGTGCCAACAAAACTCTTCTGTCACACATTTTGCAGATGACCTACTTGATTCTGGTGCCAGAAACACTGGAGGCTGCATTGTCACGCCAGCAATTTTTGCGCATGGATGAAGACTGTCAGTTGGTGACTGCTGTCACCATCACTCAGGACCTTTTAAAAGGTTGCCTCTCCCTCTGCTCCTGTACCAGTGGAAGTGCCCTCAGCCCCCAGCCTGCTACCAGTGGCCACCAGTCATGGGCAGTGGGTCATACCCACCTATGTCTCAGAGGGCCCAGGGCTGTGGCGGGGGCTGAGCTGTGGCTGCGGGGTCAGGACCGTGCTGTGCCTGCGGGTATCGCTGTGGGCATGGCATACAGGGCATGGGCTGTGGGGCTGAGGGGGGACTGATGTTGTATCAGCCACGTGACTGTGTGACAGCCCAGCCCTGAAGGTGCTGCCCAGGAGCCGGGCTCTGCCTGCTGCAGGAGCCCATGGGGCAAATGGTACAGCTTAGTAGGAGAAGAACAGCGAGACAGAAACGAGCAGAGATGAATGCACATGACACGAGACAGTAAATGCGGTTCCAAAATAGACAGCAGCAATTGCTACAGCCTAAAATGCCATCATTTTAGTCCCAGCCAGAAAGCTCTATCAGCTAAAAGGATAGATTCAGACAAAAGATAAAATCAACTGCTAGAAAGAATCAACCAAAAAGGACCCACCAAAAACTAGCGAGCAGTATAAGATCACTTGGGAGCCTATTGATGACATTTTTAGGTAGTCATTTGTTGAAAACAATAAAGAAGGAAGAGGTGCAGTATTTCTGGAGCACAGATGTCACTCAGCCTGTCTATAAGCCTCCAATCCTGCAGAGCCACACAGGCTGCTGCAGTACTGGGACATTCACCTCCTAACTCAAACAATCCTTACACAACTATATGGCACAATATCAGCATCTCAGTTTCAGTGTTAAGGAGAAAAATTCTGCATCAAAAAGCTTCTCTAAGTTACCAGAGCAATAAAGCATGCAAGTTGCTGTAAAAAATCCCCAAGCTCTAGTTCAAAGCAAAATCTCAAGTAATTCAGTTGTGAACGGAAAGTATCAGTCATTCGACTTCTTGGTCTCAAACTAGGCCAAGTTAAGAGTTCAGAGCAATTCCTTCACTTTCAGACAAAAATTATTCCTGAAGGAGAATATTAAATGCAGTCTGTGAACTGCTTGATTTTTATCAGGAGGTTTAGGAATTTGGCTGCAACAGTTTGCTATAGGACAACTTTGAACAGCACTAAGGAAAGCCATCTCACAGCCTTAGAGGACCACTTAGCCTTTCCCTGAGAAGGTCCTTCAAAGTGAAAAACTACTGCCTGAAGATTGATTAAATAACCACTTAATTAGATAGAGGGGATCTACTGACAATATCTGACAGCACTGAGAAAAAAAAAAAAGTGTGCCTTTAAGGAATTTGAAAAAGTGAAATCTCTCATGTTTCTGAGATCCAACAGACATCCATGGCAGGAAATGGTGCAATTGCAGGCTTGAATTACTTTTGATTCTTAGGACAGTTTTAGACAATAAGGTGTTTCAGGCTACAATGAAATTCACAATGTAGTCTACCTTCTACTTGTAATAAGTACATGGAAACTAACCCCAAAATAAATCCATTTTCATATTAGTCCAGATTTCTAATACAAATTAAAAAAAAAAAAAAAAAAAAAAAAAAAAGTAAAAAAGTACTGCTGCATTCAAATTTCATACCCTGTTTTCATTCAAATTTAAGGGTCTGGATGCACTCTTCTGGCTTAACATGCAGAAGGAGTAGGCTCTCTTATGCACTCTAAAAGCTCTCCAAATCTTCTCAGGTTAAGATTCAGGTTTTCAGCCTGAACTCCTATTCTTATCAGGATAAAATAGAAGAGTACAATCCTTTTCAAAGAGTATCACTTGAAAAGGAAAAAAAAATGAAAGTAGGAAAAAACCCCAGTATTTTTTAAAGGGCAGTAGTTAAAAAAACCAAACAACTAAACCACGTAACAATTCCTGGACTCTCCTACTCCCAAATTATATAATACATATGCTGTAGAATTACTGGTATGCATGAGCTTTCAAACAGAAGCCCAAACACTTCTCAGAGTATCAAAGGTTTCTTGATATCATCAAATAGATGGCAACTTTCCGGGGGAAAAGGAATCAGCACTTTTTAAGGTATATGTACAATACATGTATGGAATGTAAGAAGAAGTGTGGTTAGGAAGTGCCAGCTTCAGCTGCTGGCTATTGAGCTGCCAGGTCAGAGTCCTCCTGCACCAGGGATGCACTAGAGTGGAACAGGTAAGCACCCCATTACAAATAACCCAGCAGGGCATCACAGGAATATTACTAACGTAGATAATAATATTACCAACGTAGATCTTTCTAAAACACAAGCGGCCAACTTGTCATATGCTTCCAGGGCACACTGAGGGGCAGGCACAACTACCGTGCAGCTCTGCTTCTTTCAGCTGTCCAGGAGGACAGCACATCCCTGCAGAACAAACTCAGACTCCTCTAGGACAGGGCATCCTGAACTGTCAGTAAGCTCTTTGAATAACTCTTCTTACTCTTTCTTTAAATGCGAACTCAATTATGTCACAGCCTGAACCACAATCAGTGACAGGGCAGTTTTCTGATTTGAACTAGGCTGTTTGGAGTTGTACTTCTAATTGGAGTGTCTCTTCTAACTGAAAGTAATAGAAACCCCATGCATTCTACATTGGAAATTATTGTGAAGCAAAAAGAAACAAAATAAACAAAAAAAATTTATATGAAAATAAGTTATGTAATTTCTAGTACCTCTTTTTTTTTTTTTTAAGAGGCCCCGATAAAAAAACAAAACTAAACACCTTCATTGTTTTCCAACTTTTTAAAATTTGCAATATCTCCTGAAAGAAAGCCTCATGTCATACTTAGTTCCATTTGGCATAATAGAAGGGCAGAAGAAAAGAGACCTCATTAAATGTACCCCTTGGTTTAGGCAGATGGGAGTGTGCTCAACAGCCTTTCAGTCCTGATCTCACTTGTTCCTGCAGAACAGATGAAATATGTAATTTACCATAGATGATGACATTTGAGTAATAAAAAAAAAATCACTGATAAGATGAAATTATATTAAGTTAGATACAGCCATCTGCCATGATTTCAAGGATTCACCTGACAGTCACTTTTCTCACTATTTGAGCTTCAGGATAGAGAGAATTTTGTACATATATATTTGAGAGAGTGGCATATAAAACTGAATTTCTCAAGGATCCACAAATGTGTTTTGTTCTGTTGTTGGAAGAGACCTGTAGCCATTTTACAAGTGTAGACACTCGGAGAGACTGGAAATCTGTCTTTTGTGGAAAGGGAGCTCTACCATGTTATTTTTAACTCATACTAGAATAAAGAGAGAAGGACTCACGTTGGAAAAGTTCCTGGAGGATTCTGTCCCGTGGGAGGGACCCCACTCTGGAGCAGAGTAAGAGGGTGAGGAGTCCTGCCCCTGAGGAAGGAGTGGCAGAGACAGTGTGTGATGAAATGACCCCGTTCCCTGTCCCTCTGCACTACTGGAGGGGAGGTAGAAGAGAATTCAGGAGTGAAGCTGAGCCTGTGAAGAGGGAGAGGTGGGGGAAAGCTGTTTTAAAATTTGGTTTTATTTCTCATTATCCTACTCTGATTCGATTGGTAATAAATTAAATATCTGCAATATTAATAATATATTTGCTTGTGACAGTAACTGGTGAGTGATCACTGCCTGTCTTTATCTTGACCCAAGAGCCTTTTGCTATATTTCCTCTCCCTCTTTAGCTCAGGAGGGCAGTGATAAAGCAGCTTTGGTGGGCATCTGGCATCCAGCCTGGGTCAACCTGCCACAGAAATGCAGACATCCAGAGTGCCTTGGCCATCACTACAAATAAAACCTATGATAGAACACAGACCTGAGCCCAGCTCCTCTTGTCCAGCAGAAAGCCTTGCTGTTAAGCAGGTTTCTGAAAAAGGGCATCTGCATCCTCTGTCCTTGCTATATTTTATTGTCAGTAAGCAAAACAAGGAGGACTACTACACAATATCAAATGCCACTTCTCAGAGCTTCTTAAAAGATATTATAGGTGAAAGTCCAATAGATGACTGATTCTATAAACAGCACATTTGTATTCTTCTCCTTGGGCAGTGCAAACTTCACTCACAGAGGCAGTCCTGAACATGAAGGCGTTCCTACCTGAAACACCAAGCTGACAAGGATTGCCTCAGACACAAAACTTTCAAACACAAATATTCAACAAGAGTGAAATAACTGCTTAAGCAGAGAAAATGTGGATCTGTTGGCTGACAGATCTGCAAAGAATCTCTCTTGTCCACTACATCCTCCTTTGCACTCAGCAACTTCCAGCACAGAGGATTTGCCAGATTGCTGGGATTGCAGCAAAGCCTACATAGTCCATTTTGAATTTCACCAATACAACTTCCAGTACAGAAATAAGGAATGCACTTTAAAAGGATATATTGTCAATACTGAATGACCATGCTCAGTTTTCTGTATTTACACCTCTGCAAAGTAGTTGAAAAATTGAACCTTACAAAATAGAACATAGCTGCAAAATATCTTTCCTGGGAGTTTTGTCTTTTCTCCTTATCAAAATGTACAGGATGATAAATTTCCACATTTTCTAGTTACTTCTATGTGAAGAAGGTATCTGACTCTAGGAGCGAGCAGACAGAAAAGGGTAATAAGATGCAATGGCTGGAAAGTAGTGCTAGAAACAGTCAGCTACACTACAGGACTTTTTTTGTCCAGGAGGTAATAGAATTACCAACTGCAGCTTCCCAAAAAAGGGTGCAGAGGATTTCCAATTAATTGCAGTCCTTTAAACTGAGAATTTTACATTTCTCTAAAACCACCATCTCAAATATCCAGTGCTGAGTGGCACACACTGTTATCTTCTATTCCAGTTCAATGTGTCCTCTTGTGGACCTTGATGTGCTCAGACAGGCCCAGATGTAACCCACTTTCCTGCTTTTAAATACAACTAGCCCATCAGCCCCTGAAATTCTGTTAAGTTATATCTTAACATTTGATAAGCCTAAAAGGTTTCTTATTGTGGAAAACAAACAAACATTCAAAAATTATTCTTTTTTCCTAAAAATATATCTGGCTATTGAGACGGCAAGTTTTTCGTGAAATATCAGACACCTAGAATGTTGATATTCATTTTTACATGCAATTTGAATGGTTATTTTTATACAGATTCAGTGGGTTTTGATGCTGATAACAGTACTAAACAGATGCCATAATGCTAGATGCTTCAAGACCTTCAAATGTTTCATTAAATGACCAGTAAAACAGTAAAGTACAAACCCAAGTAAAACAAGAAAGCACAAACTTCTCTCACAGCTGCAATCCTACACTATCATTTATTATTATAATGCTTCATGAATGCAGAAAACATTAGCCTACCTCTGGCTTGTTTTTGAACCTGGGGCAGGGAGCAATTTGTGCGTATATGAAATTCAAACAAACGGCCCTGCTCCTTGATGAATTCTGACATACAGAGAAGTTCCCAATTTCACAGTACTTTCAGTGTACCTCAGCGCTTTCTCAAGTCTACAATGAAAAAATGTCTTACCATCATGCACAAGATCATTGCATTTTCATACTTTGCATCATACTCAAAGACTATCCAATACTATTTCATTACTTTTGGAATAAATCATGTAAAAACTTATAAATGAGCACTTGAAGAATTCATGTACTCATCTGCTCATTTCGTTATATCTCCAAGCTAAAAAGGCTGCCTGCATAGACATACATTCTGCAATACTGTTGTATAAATGTTTAAACAGCTGTTGAAGTTCAAAGATGCTTGCAACAATTTCAGCTTTAGACATGGACAGTCAGGAACAGCAACTTCACACATTTTAGAATATTCTGGATAGTAAACAGGCTCTTTCACATACAATTTGTACATGCAACTTGTATTTCAGTCTTCACTGAGTACCAGAAGCATTTTTAGATGTCAGATTTTAATTAAAAATTAAAACCTATCTTCCTGTACATTCAGTTCCTGGCAGATGTCACAAGATTAAGTGAACCAAGACAGTAGTTAAGTTTAAAACAATTGCAACACTCTTCCTTACCTTAGTGCTTTTCCTAAACACCTGCTATCCAGCCTAGGGTAAGGGAAAATGTTTGTGGCTATGCCACAGTATCAGCAAACTCAACACCAATTCTTGGGACAAAACTGCCGAATTCAAACATCTCTAGAAGTGGATTTAATTCAGGGTCTCTCTCATGCAACTTTAAGACATAAATTCTAGTTTTCAAATACTTAACTAGGGCAGTATGCTGAAAGTTGCCTACATATGATAATTTTTAAATTTAAAAGTATAGTATTAACTAGGAGTAGAAGCATTAATAACTTCATAGAGGAAAGGTCTCGGTATCATCAGCACTGACCAGGCTTAAAGTAAGTTGTTCTTACAAACTGTTTAAGTTACAGGTGAGGTAACTTCTGGAAGACATTGTTCATTATGTAGCTCATGTTGTACAAAACATTTTTCAAAACCTCTGCTTTGATGCACTGGGAGCCTAATGCTGAGTATATATATCCACATACACTCAATTCTTTGCACCTTATCTTTACCACTAGGAATGGTACTTAAAACATTGGTCAGCAATTTCCAAATCAAGAGAGAGGGAAGAAAGGTGGACTGCAGTTTGAGTTTACACCATTCCTTCCATTCCTCTAAGAATTATAAGGCATATAGCATACTGTGTATAAGACATTACCTTCTCTTATTTCCTCAGACCTTTGCAGGCTTCTCTCTCAGCTGGGGCTGATCAGACTTCAGTGCAGCAACATCTCTCATAGTGGCCAAAGGTCTGGATTTCGGCTGCTTTCTTAAATCTTTCATGAATTGTTTTTTCCCCACTGGTGGTTCTACTCCTGGTCAAAATACATTGTTTTGTCTGTTTGAGTAAGTTTTACAAGCTGTACCTTCACGGTCATCTGTGCAATCCCACTCCCCTCACGGTTGCTTAGCCCAAGGCAACATAGAAGCCTGAACAAAAAATACATCTGCCTAAGGTACCAAGCCACGGGCAGAGACAGAACAAGCAGCCTTTACCTCCACTTTTGAGGGAGAGTGGCAAAGGACATGAGAAAAGAATTGCTGAATGCAAAATAAACTTGCCCAAACCAACAATTTCCTCCCCACCAGGTCCCAGCTCAACAGCAAAGCCCAGAGCTGACTTGGGATCAGCTGCAGCTTCTTGGCCCTTAACAAGCAACAAAGCACAACCCCCCGAGCAGCTCAGTCTCCTCATGCACTGGCAATCACTGGTTAATGGAAGAAAGCAGTAGGGGAAACATGTTGTAAGCACTAAAATCAGCTAATATGATTCTGACTCCCTGCTGGGAACTGGCCTAACAAAGGACATGACACTCGAGCATAATCACTTCACAGAACTAATGGCTCGCTTCCAGACCTCGCATCTGTAGCACAGCTGCTTCTCAGCTCACTTGCTTTTCCTCAGATGTTCCCACAAAAACACGCTGGAATTAGAATGAAACATCAGTGACCTTTCTTCCTATTGCTTTTGCCATCATTACCTGTCAGTTAATCTGCTTTCATGTCCCATCCTACACACACCTTCCTAGCATCAGACTCTACAAACTGTGGTATCTGCACCAACTACTGAACACACAACTGGTATTTTGGGTTCATTTCTGTCCTGAGGGTTTTAGTGTCATAATTAAGTTCAGCACAAGGTGATGGAAAAATAGTTTCCATGCAAGTAATCATGCTTTTCCTAACTGAAAAGAGCTACAGGCACTCTAAACTAATTTCCTTACAACTCTTATTCAAATCAGTTGAGATTTAAATTATTTTCATGTACAGTAGTCAACTGCACGTTGCCTGGATATTTTTTTTTGTTTCCAAAAAGATAGTGTTATGTGTTTCTGCTGTCTGTGCTTAGTAACACATTGGATAAGCCTCAAAGCAACTTGAAATATGTTAGCTTGAAGCTAAGTAGAAATTTCACTAAAATGCACCCTGCTTTATTGTGATATCAAGACTTACAATAGCAATGCAAAGTTTCAAACCAATTGCCATTTATTATGGTCATGGAAGAACAAAATATTGCCCCACCCTGTCCCAATTACAAAAGATACACTTGTAGCAGAACTGTTGTTCTCTTGTGCCATGTGCAGGAGTTACATGACCAATAGATGATGCAGGGCAGAAGAGACTCACTGCTGGGAATTTATGTGACATGGCTTCCAGCTATTGCATTTCATGGGCTACACTAAGCCCTGCAACTTTGATTGCTCTATTCGTAATACATCACAATAATATCACCGTGTTTTCAACTCCCATCTGGAGCCTGACCCTGTGTTTAGGACAGGGTAACAGCCAGAGAAATCCTCTCCTCTGAATAATTCTCTACGTTTGGATGAGCAAATTGCAGACAGAATTTCCCAAACATAGCATTTCTCAGCATGACAAAGCACCAAAACTTTATTATACTTTTGTGCTGGTGAGTTTTGAGGAACAAGCACAGTTAGTCCTCCCAAAAGTGCTGTTCCTTAACATGATGTAGAACATTTTAATTATCTGGAATATATTGATGCAAGTTACAATGTAGCTTTTTAATAAAGGACACAGTATTTAACAATCAGCTGAGAAATCACACCAGGCACCTTCCCTAGCCATTTATTAAAGCACGTGCAATTCCCATTTAATGACAGACAAAACGATAAAATTGAGGTAAAAAATTCATCTGTTACCAGTGCATTTTAAAAAATAAAACCCACCAAAATATCATGTCAGGTATGTGGAGCTCTGACAACTATTTTTCAATGTAGTTTTTTGCCATTTCATTTCCTCAGCTGAAGTCTAAAGGGAACCTTGGAAATCAAAACTCACAGTGATAACTTGCAGAGCCACGATCCTAAGGTTTCTTTTCATTTAATGACATGCTTCAGGAAAGCAAACACTTGCCATAAAGACAGACACTTGAAGAGTCGCAGCTGGCCCTCCTCATTGCTTGAGCAGGGAGGAAAAGATCCCTGCTAAAAGGCAGTGAGCCCAAGGGGGTTCATCTTGGTCTCGTGGTAAACAAATCCTCCAAGGGACAGACGGAATTTGGTACCATTTTCAGAAAGCTGAAGCTCTCAGAGATAGGCACCTGTAATATATATTGGGCTCAGCAAGAAAACTTTGTGTGCACGTGTCCATCACAGCATATGAGTAAGAATATGGAGACTCATTCTGAACTAAAGGGCTGGTAGATCAGACTGATACACTGAGGCCTTTGAGTCTGTATCTAGTTTCATAGTTTACCATCTGTTTACAAGTGTTTGTTTAAACATTCCACAATTTAAAGGGGATGAGAGTTAACTACCAGTGAGGATAGAAACTGTGCAGCTACAAAAGGCACCAGTGTATCCATATACCAGCCTAAGGAAGAGGAAGTTATAAATTGTGTTTGACCTAATTTTCCATATTAGCAGTGCATTAATTTATGAACAGACCCTGCTGGCAAGGAGGTCAAGAAGGAAAGAAATCACATTTTTAGTTGTGATTTGGACCTACAAAAGAGCTTTTGTGATGGCTGTGGGTGTCACAAAACAGCTACCATGTGTAGGAAAAACACATCAAACTGTTCCTTCAGACACTGATGACCCAGTCATCAGTTATACCATAATCTATAAGCAGTCACGAACACCCAAGTCTTCGGTCTTAATGTAGTTTGTTTTATCCTGCACTCAAGGCCCTTATTTTGTTAGGACATAATTAGAAGTCAGTCAGAACTGCTGGGGATCTTTTTGGTGACATAAAGGGCCTTAGATTTATTCTGCTGTGAAGAAGTTCGAACTTCCTGAAACAACACTGGTGTTATTCCCAGGGGCTTCCAGGTGAGGAAATCAGTGTTGCATAAGTTCTTTCTCAGTCTCATATGAGATGATTTCATATGGAAATGCTGGACAATAACACATTTTCAACAAAGGTGATATTGCTGTTGCCTCTACAATCTTTCAGCTAGAGGCAGTCTAAAAGGGGAGGGAAGAGGTGAACGAACCAGATCTTCTTTTGACAGAGGAGTCAGATAAAGAAAAACAGTATCACACTTCATCAGACGTGAATGCAAAAGACTTATCTGTAGAGCTAATGGCACAAATATCACAGAGGAAGTAAATAAGATGAGTTTTTATCTTAAAATTACTTTGTATAAAATTGTTATCAGAATTGTTTCCTATAAGCTTAAAACCAACAGTACTAACAAAGATTAGCACTATCCCCTATAAATTTATCCATTATAAATTTCAAATTAAAAAAAAATTCTTATGAAGAGACAATGAGCACCAAAATGACATGCTTTCTAGGTGGGTGTAGTTAATGGCATTCCCTGATCAAATAAATAGTTCTTCTTCCCTTATCCAGCAAACTGTTACTCAGGCAAGCAAAAATCACACTGACAAGACAAGGAAGGACAACCCCCATTAGCTCAGGGTTTCTCTAGAACCGTGTGGTATTTCTCTCCCCTAAAATTAAGACAGTTCCTTTCACAAAATATCTAAACATTTACCAGTTCAGAATTAAACCCTTAGTTATTTATGGAAATATCTTGCACAAAAAGAACTGTTGCTAACAGACTTGGGCTGTGATCCAGCAGTTGTAATTATCATTTTTGTTAGGCCTTCCCCCACCAGAGAAATTATGTCCTTGAATTCTTTCCAAATAGAAGTCATCATTAGAAAGGAGAAAATACGTATTAATCCATAAATAAATTGACTTAAAAAGCTTCTGGACTTGGGAGAAAATCCTTGCTGAAGGAACCCAGGGCAGAACAAAAAACCACTTAGCACCAGACACTCACATACTGCAGATAGCATGGGCAAAAGGCAGGCCCTACCTTGTGGCTCAAGAGTCAGGACTTGGAGGCTGTGTAGACTATGTACACAGAAATTATAGTCTCCCTTCTATAATTTTCCTTCTATTATTTTGTATTATTGGTGTAAACTCTTCCAGAACAAACCATGCAATTCTGAAATTAGTTCATTTAATAACTGAAATGACAGGGGAGAATAAAAACCTTGGGCTTTCTTAGGGGCTTTTTTTCTGTTGGTTATCTTGGCCTGCTGCTAATTGTTCTTATCAAAGAATAGAAACCCATGTAACACTGCACTTATACTAAACAGTTCCTTACTGGGAATTGCTCTGAAATGCTGATGTGCAGACTTCAGCTATGTTTAGGAATGGTTAATCCAAAAAATTTAGCCTTTTATGTTTACAGGTCTATCTATAGCTTTTATACTTTGTAAAATAATTCATATGGCACCATTTTTTAGTAAAAATAAAGAGAGAGGGACTGAAAAAGAAAGATGAACCCACCACCTGTTGATTACCAAAAGAAACATCAAGGAAATTCCAAAACTAAGAGCTTAAAAAAATGGGAGATAATAAGTGCAAATGTATGTCTATCAATCTTTCTCACTGCCCCAATAGCGACAGTGATAATATTGTCTGTTCAAAGAGAATTTCAAACACCTTTACTGTAGAGTGCCTTACTACATGTTTTTATTACTGCTGGTGTGGTGCTCAGTCAAATGATTTACATGCTGCTCTACAAAAAGACAGGGTGAGTACAGGGACCATTCTGCAAACGTCAAGGACAGGCAGACAGAACAATGCCAGGGAAGTATTCAGTTGCTGACACTGAAGGGAAGACTTTCTAGCACAACCTAAAAATTCAGGAGGAGTCACGGAAATAATCTCCCACAAGGTGATGATGCAGCAAAAATAAACGTGTCAGTGCTGTGAAAAAGCTCTTCAAGCAAAACCCACAAAAACCAAATCACCACCAACCAAAAAAACCACCAATCAAACAAAATGAGAGCCATGCAAAGAGAAGGCAGTAGAAATGAAGATAAAGGGTGTGTCTTAAGGCTTTCATGATTAGGCTTTGCTCTCTGACAACATGGACTCTTTCTGCTGATGCCTTAAGATCTCGGGAGCCATCTTGCACTACTACAAGGAATTAGTTTTTCCAGGGTTAACACTGCATGTAAAATAGCCTGTTGTTTCTGCCTGTCTGCATCACACCTGAAACTAAAGCCACGGATTATGGAGAAGTCAGAGATAATAGAGATGAGCTATTTGAGCGTTGCCATAGGAGCAGGTTTGACTCTCTTGTCTGACATAATACACATGTAGACCTGCCTTGTTAATAGCAAAGGTGAGCGTGTGTATGTGTAGCTCCTTAGCGATAATTGGAGTACAAGGGCTGCTAATTACAGTGAACCTGGTGGCACATATAGAGGTAACAGAAATGCAGCATGGACCTAATGACTTCTTGCGTTCAACTGTGAAATACTGAATCCGCTATCCAGCTTCAGGTGTAGGGGAAGGAACTAAACTACATTTTAAGATATGATGGACATTCCACAGGGGAAGCTCCTAAACCAATGTAAGGCAGACAAATTCACATTTGGTTAGTTTCCTCATGCCTAGCACATTCTCATTAAATTCTTAACTAGAACTAAACACCTTTTGTTAAAAAGAAAAACAAAAGAAGAAATTAGAAGATGCATTTTTCCTGCTTTGGTGTTTTGCTCCTGGGGCAGGTATAATGTGCTTAACATTCAAAATCCAATCACATTTCCTATGCTGATGAGCAGCCAGGTTTTTTTTGTTTGTTTGTTGTTTTTTTTTGGTGGCTCAAAACAATTTTATTCTTCTAATAAAGAAATTACTTCTCATAGTCATGATTTTCTTTGGCTATGCCAAGTCTATGTCAACTTCACTGAAAAGAAAACATTCAGAAATGTAGGAAAAGAATCAGCTTCTGCTTTACAGAATAGGATGGATCACTTTTCCTCTGTAGACCCTGCAGTGATGGTGTTCAAATCATTGGGTTTTCATATTCTTCTGTGGGATCTCATTTTGACAAGGAACTCTCGTTTCCAATCCCACTGGAAGGGGTATACGTCAGGTACTGACACCTTTTAATCTGACCTTTTAATCTCTACCAATTTATTGGGTGCTCTAAAATTAATAGTCTTCCTTGACATTCCTTTCCTGATGCTGTATGCAGTTAATAAGCAAGGAAGGCCCAACTGAAACAAATTTATTACCTAAAACATAAAATTTTGAAAACTTATCCTTGGTCAGTGTTTTTGACTCAATGAATCAATGTGTCACACAAACAGTACACCTGGGAAAATAAATAAAATAAGGTACAAACAACATTTAGGATTCTATTTCAGGCTATTGTCAGAATGTGAAGACCAAGTGGGATCACATCTATCCATTGTACCAGGAGGAGCTTCTTATATCAACTGTATGTAAAAAGGCTTTAGAAGGAGGGAATTAATTTAGAGACATGGATTTATTTGTTGCAACCAAGGCATTTCTACGTATTGGCTTGTGCTGATTTAACAAAGTGAGACTCCACAGTCACTGTCTCAGTGTAAATGAAATGTTAATGATGATACAGCTTTCTTCTTCCACATATGGGCTGTTTATCTTATCTTGCCTGGCTTTATTGTTATGTACTCATTTTGATTTTGAGCAGCACATATGAAATACATTTAAGCAACCTATGGCTTATTTTTAGGGAGAAAATAATTAAAATATAGAAGTGTGAGGCATCTTTCATCTGACTGTAAAAGTGCTTAGCATACAATGCTCATAAATAAGAAACTGAGCTTAAGAAGTTGCTTTTTCCTCTTGAGATTTTTAAGACTATCTGCAACAAAACAAGCACATCTAGGCTCCAAAATTCACTCTCTGTTAATCCCTTGCGGCTTTCTAAGGTATTTTTTCTACTTGCAAGTGACTGGTACCACCTTTTTTTCAAGCCAACAGAAGTAAAGATGTCAAGGTCATGTTTTTCCAGTTTGCTGAAGCAATTTAATACTGTGACTATCTAGGCCAGCTGCCAGTGGAACTGGACTTTTAAATATCTTATAAAAGCATTTCTGCATATCTAGCTTAATTCTGCCCTGCAATTTAAAAGTCTAATTCAGGCAAGTACATGAAAGAATTTCTCATTCAATCAACCTCACCTTGTTCATATACAGGAAAGCATCACATTGCTTTAAAGCAATACGGGAAATAAGGCTGATGACAAAGGACTTTTATGCCTTCTGAAAAGGGGAAAATGGAGCAGTAATGGAACTTGAGTGTCGTGGTTGATGCATGATAGAGCTGAAATAATAAGCAAGAGAGAAAGAGTCTCCTGGGAAGGAATCTCTCTGTCTGAAGAATGAGACCTGACTTGAAAATGGCAAGTGAGCATTTATACATTGTTTATGTCTAAAGATGATACAGGATGATACAGAGGAAAGAACCAAAGAACAAACAAAATAGAAAAATCTATTTAGGAATTTTATTGCTTTAAACACTTCCACCAATGGCAATATGCCTGTCAATAGATTGAGCTTGATATACCTGCTGGCTACCAAAGTAGTTTCAGGACATTCCATAGTTCAGCTGAAGAGCTTTACAAAACTACAGCAAAATAAAAGGATGGAGAACAAGAATACCCTCATGTAGTCCATTACCATCTTCTTTCAGCTTGATTGCTCTCACAGCTTATATTAATCACATTGCCTAAAGTCATTGTGAAATGAATAATTAGGTTATGAAAACAAACAGTCAAGTGAAGGCTTAGCTCAATTAGTCTTTAGTTCTCCCAGACATACTACCACTTAGGGTCACGAATTAATTGTCTTTTGCTTTCCTCCCAGGAGGTCACCTCCACTAAAGAATTTCATGGCACTAAAATATGCATCCGCGAGACTGTGAGTCTTTGTGTTCCTCTATAACTTAGAGGAAATAAAACCCAGCCCTACAGACTATCTAAATCCAATTTCCATTGGAAAAATACTGAAGTTAAAAGAGACAGAAGATTTACATCGCTGACTATTTCAGCAAAGGAACCCAAATTATTTGCTATGGTATTGTAAGCATTCACAATGTTTTTCCTATAAACAAACAAACAAAAAAAAGAGCAGTACCTTCTGTGTCACTGCATATCTTAAGTACGAGCATGAAAGACCAAAAAAAGTGGGACGGGAAAAGGCCATTGTAGACTGAGTGTTTAGTGGATTAAGGAAGGTTTCACATGTTGCTTAAAGAACATTCTCATTTGCATCAAGTGGGAGGTTATTTCATGCACTGAGTGCGGCACAATGTGTAATCACAGGCAGAAAGCAGAGACAAATGAAACAAAGATGATACAGAAACGGGCACGAGAAATATTAATGGCAAGGGAGGGAAGAAGTAGTACAGGCATGACAGTGCATTTAAGCTGAAAAAAATTTGGAAAACCTTTTCCAAGGTTTGAAATTGAGAAACAGTGAGAATGAAATGCCAGTGTGCAAAGTAAAACAAATAAGGATAAAGAATCAGGACAGCAGCAGTTGCAGATCACTAAAACTACAAATGAAATGTTCCTCCAGAAAGTGTCATTCCAGGTCAGATTTGACACATCTTGATAACACTATATGGAGAAAATCCAGTTTATTTTCACCTAAGAGCACTATATTTTTTGTACAAATCAACTGGAAAAGGACCCAAGTTAACATCCACTCTCTCAGTGAACTAACTCTCATCTTTGTTTAAGCTTAATGAGGCTACAGAAGGCAGTCAGCAGATGATGGAATAGAGCAACTACAGATTTCTAGAACCATGTCCCTACAGCAGTATAGAGATGTCACTGCTGAATTCTCAGTCAACACCCAGGCTGTTTTGGAAAACTGCATGAGCAACATTATGGAAACATAAATGGTGCAGGTACAGATGTAATGTAGAAATTTGCAGGGTCAGTGAGATTTTATAGAACTCAGTTAAACTAATGAATGTTCCTCGAGGGAAAATCGAGTTGACAAACACAAGACATTTCTGGTACAGCCCCAGAGCTGTAGCAGTGGAATTCTGCTATTGGCCATCTCCCTTCTCAAATGCATACTTTGAACAGAGCTCATACCAGACTAACATTTAGGATCCCAGGGAAGCAAAAATTAAACAAATAAAGGTAAAGCCTAGTCAAACAATATTAAAAAAAATGAAGATCAGTTCAGTAGAGGCAAGTCAGCACTAATGATAATGAGCAGAATACGCACACATTTGTATTAGTGGTTGAAAATGCTTTCTACAATTACCGGTATTTGTTTGCATAAAACATTGATAATATTATCCAAAATAGGCTGTAACACATTTTCTCATAAAGCTTCTTATTTGATATCAAAGACTGAAAGCTCAGAAGTATTAGTTTTTAAGGAGCAAAGTACTCTCTCTACATTTAAAGATTCACAAAAAGGACACTTGCTATTGAATTAAAAAGCCTTGCTTTTTAAAGCTTCATGTGAGGTCACCTCTTTGTTGTGAATTTTGAGAATACTGTCTGTTACTGAACTCCACACTCGTCACTGTCCCCCAATGTAAAACCTCTGCCATTAGAAGACTGTTTGAAAATAGAACTTCCCAATCATTTTTTTAGTACAATAAAAAACATATGATTGTGATATAGAAAGAAATAAGAGAATGCTACAGCGCAAGGCCAAAGCTCCTAGAATTGCATTCCTCCCAGCTATGCTTGTCTCCACCTTATGGTCAATCCTGAATTCCATGATAGTACTACAATCTGCATCCAGAATAATGCCATCAACATGTAAGGGATTTTCCTATAAGATACATTTCCTGGAGGTTTCCTTCTAAACAGAAGGTAAATACAAGAGTAGTCCTCTTCATCAAGACAGATCTTTGGTGTGAAAAATCTGTAATATGACTTCAAGCCACTGAGATCCTTATCAAGAGATACCTTTTCTAATCAATATTTGCCTTCCAAAGTAGTCTCCAAGTGCTGCACCTTTAACAGTTTTGATGGAAGAAATCCTCATCCATAAAGGATGGAAACCTCTTATCTGTTCACCAAAGAAAATGTCATCCAAGTAGTAATTGGAAATTCTTCAATCTCAGAGTTTTTTATTAATTTATTTATAAATTAATTGCACCTTCACTTTCTCTCAATTGCAATTTCTCTACAACTTCAGTGACAGCAAAGAAAGAGTTTCAATATGTGAAGTTTTTGGTGCAGTGGTTGAACACTATTTCGCTACAGGTAACTTGACTAGTCAGCTGGAACCTTAATTTTCTAGCTTCAGAGGTACATATCACCAAAACAGTCCCAGCTATCTGCTTCATTTTTCATGAATCCCAAGTTAACTCTTTCTTTCACTCTTCACCACTTTTGCAGGCTATTTTTATCCCCAAGATAAAGCAAATCCCAAATAAATCCAGCTAAAACAAGCCACAGAACTTATTAGATTGTGAATGTTTTGCTTATCAAGCCTTCACAGTCACACTGAAGTCTCACAGATGTTCCAATCATACAAAAACTAGGAATACAGCATAGTCCTTTTTAATTGAAATCAGTTTCCTAAAAGAGGTTGCACTCAGAGCTTGAAAAGCTTATCTGGAAACATAGGTGGCATCAGTGGTGCATACTGTCTCCTAAGCTATTCCGTTTATTTATCAGGAGCCAAGTCATTTGATTTCAGCAATACAAATTTCACACTGTGTAAGAAAAGTAGGTTTAGAATTAAAACTGGTTTAGAGGAAAACAAGGATTACAGGAAACTTGCACATGGAGGCTTATGAAGGATCAGAATTTCACTCTGGGATCAACATTGCTTCTCCCACAGGTCTGGTCTCTGGAAAAGTTGTTATAATGCAGAGTAGCTGCATGTCAAATTATAGTCTCAATCCAACCTTGAAGCATCATAATTTGAACATTTATATTTTTACACAGAAACCTCAGAACTGTGAAGAAGAAAAAAAAAAGTGAGATTTGCACAGAATTTGACTTTGAAATTAATTCAGAGCATATAATCTACTCTACCTCCTCATAGTTTTTTCAAGAACAATGAACTCCTCTGACATGAGTAGGCTTAATGAAATCTGCCCTTAAAAAATAGTTTTGTCAGCGAGGAGTATGTAGCTTTGGCTGCTGTTTAGTACAATGCTAATGGACAGTCTTCATAGAGAACACCCTCGACACTATTTAAATTATTATGGTCATGGACACAGAAAATTCTAAGTGATTTTCATGGTTCTCCTGAAGACACTTTAAAAGGCACTTTGTTTACTGGGTCAGCGCAACACACTATAAAAACATCCCTTTAAGTATCGTGGGGTAGGCTTGAAATCATATTTCACATCTGTAATCAGAAGCGTTCCCATGTTACTGTCAATCAAACATGGTTCTTTGCCCAAAAGCCCTTCATCTGCCGTGCTTTTCACACACAAAATCCCAAACTTAAATTAAGATTGTAAAAGATGTAAGATCAATGAAACCTGTATTTTGACAAAATGGTTCTGTGAAGGTTTTATTTTAAAAAAAACCTGCTATTTTTGGTGTCAGGATTTATTGATGTGATTAAATATTTTCTTCTTAAATTACATAATTACGTAGCTTTTGAGTTTCATGGAGACAAGTATAAACTAACAGAGGAAGAGAAAAAAAAATTAGAGTTCTCAGTACTTTTTTCCTGCCTTTCGTGTGTTTTGATGGTTGTATACAAACTGAGGACTGCATCACAAATAAAACCACAGCATAATGTAAGGATGTGTCAGTTCATGCATCATTTGCCCTTCTAGACTGTGCTTTTTCTCACAGTAAGATGCTTTTTCAGCCACCAAAGGAGGTGAGCAGAAATCTCACGTGAGATGGAAAGACCATCACCTTCAAAATCCCAAGCTGCGTTTTATGAAATGCAAAATGAGTTACACTGGATTGTAACAGAACAAAGACACACAAAAGAAAACTCAGTGTTTGCTGTTTTGGAAAATCTCATTCCCAGCTTACTGGGCTCCACTCATCTCTATCAAGGGCAGCTGGGATGTTAAAAGTCTTGGACAACTCTCTTTTAGGAAATGCATTTCTCTTATCTCTTACATCATCATCTTATCATGATCTTCCATCTACAGATCATATTGTGGAGTATCCTACAAGCAGCTATTTCAGGTACTATCCTGCATACATGCATACAGAGAAATCAAAGGGTTTGACTGGTCACACAGTGGGGAATGCCAACAGCATTAGACCAAGTCACGCTTGTCCTGTTAAGGCAAATGACATGGTCACAACTCACAGATTCAACCTGAATGCTTGGCCTTCATGCCTCCACAAAAATTAAGTAGTCTAGAATACACAGATGTTAAAATTCAATTATCTCAGTTTTAACTGAATCTCATATATATTCCAGTGGTATTTTGACCCTTTTTATAGCTGTGGTGCATTATCAGCCATCAATACTGAGGCAATTTTTGTACGCTATTGAAAAAATTATCAGCTATTGCAATGAAACCTGGGCAAGTAAGGCAGGGAAGGGTAAAAACCAGCAAAAATAGAATAAAAGAGGAGGAACAGACCTAGCTAGTACAGCTCATCACACCCTTCAAAATCCCCTTCAGACACATTTGCTCTAGGGGCTCTGAGGGTGAAAGTACTAATGCTGATTTAATAGATAGTATCTATCCACAGGATGGCAGGTACTGTTGAGTTCAAGTCATGGAGGAATAGCATGAAATGGATGCTGCAGAAAGTCACCTGAACAGAGGAACTGTCTTGTCTTGACTAGGGTGGTAATAGAAATTCCTCAAATCACCTGTGTACTTAGAAACACATATGCATATTTCTCTACTCTGAGAGAAACTGAAAAAAAGAAGAACTGAAGCAATTCAAGGTGATGAACTGAAACTGTGTCCTCAGCACAGTATTTGGAGTAGTTAGCCACAGCAGCCAACGCTGTTTTCCCCCTAGAGACCGAGTCAGACCAAAAACTGACTTAAATGCCCTGATCTATGAAATAGTTTACCCTTTTCTTTCAAGTCCATTGCTTCCATGACGCTGTATCAGAACAAATAAAAATAAACAGGATCTTAGGAGAAACAAGCATTCTATCTCCTTCAATTGTATTAAGTATGTGGGCATTACTCATAAGATATCCTCACAATTATGGCTACAAAAAGTGAGATACTCTGACAATATCTCCTAGAAATAGTCGTAATAATGAACATCCAAAAAAATATTCTGCAGATTTGATTAGAAAACTGTTATTTGCATGGCATCAGGTTTGTATTGCCGTTGTACTACCGTAGGTAAAGAACTTAAAACTACTGGATGTTTTATTGCAAAATTTTCACCTTCCCTTTCACATATAACAAAATAAAAACAAAACCCTCCTTTCATTGCCAGTTCATGGTAGTGTGATTTTGTGAGTATAATGTCAGCTCAGAACAAAATGGTACAGTTGCAATGAAACAGTACACTGCCGAGAAAAGCTTACTAGACAATCATAAAAGTAAAAATGGCCTCAAGTAAGCCCAAAGGAGCTTAATTTACTTAGGATTTTCTTGTTATTTAAGTGGAGAAAGACCAATTTAATAAGATGAAACTAAGGTCAGATACACATTGGTTATCTCTGAGGGGATGTTTTCAGATCAAGACTTTCTGCCTTTAGTTAATGGGGCAATCCATGGCAGGGAGACAAGTGTATTCTTCACATGGAACAAAATTAAAGATGAAGACAGGAAAAAAGTGTTGTTTTCTCTTAAACCTGTAGCTCTCCCAGCTATCTCCTGCCATTGCCCATTCCCAGTCTAAGTGCACCAGTTGTTTTGCTCTTCCTATGTCCAGATGGGTTGTCCCATCCCACACATCATGCCTGCCACAATTACCATCACTGCCTCTCTGTTCCAGTGCCCTGCCCAGAAGCAGCCATGGCTGGCAGGGCCAGCACTTCCAGGGACATTCAAAGAGCCTCAGCAGCCCCACATGAAAGGACACGTTCTCAGAACTCCAGCAAATTCTGACATGCCTCTGCTGAGTATGTGCAAGATGATGTTTTTCAAATCTGGCATCAGGCCAGGTGCAGGCACAGCCATGATAAGAAATCAGCCTCCTGCCAAATTTTTGGTCTCTGTTTCAAAACACTGGGGATTCTCCATTAAATGGTTGTAAGAAGCTACACAACAACATATTTCACCCTATCTCGTTTAAGCAATATGCTTCAATCATTTTTATTTACATTAAGCTGGAAATTTAAGCTGAGGAATATGTCTAATAGAAGGGGTCAATCTATATTCAAAGTCTCCTACAACTAGACCCATTATCTCATAAGGGGAATTACTTGGGAGCTGCAAGTACCAGGAAATTCTACAAGATTTGCTTATAAATATTTTGTTAGGAAGCAGAATAGGAGTGAGTCCATCACTCAAAACCAACTATTTATATTGAAGTTGACAAAGAATTCATATTTTGTCAAAGCAGATCCCTTGGTTTTAGAGAACAACATTAGCACATGCAGCAAGTAAGACACCAAGGTACAGTGTTCCAGACCCACATAGTTAAGTGTATAACCTCTCAACAACAAATGGTGTCAAGAGGCTGGTTTAAATTCAATTTATATTTTTCTTATAGTTTTGAAAATTTTCAGCACAAAATTAGGTCTATATTAATGATTACCTTAAAAATTATTTAAATGTGTATATATATATATATATGGGTATCTTTCTTTGTAAAGAGGTATAATATTCTGGCTTAAATTAGATTTTTAATAGGAAAAAAAAATATAGTGGTTCAAATACTGTATTTTCATACCAAGTAGGGACAGAGGGTGTCTTTTTATATTTATAACTGTCTGTTGGTGCGTAGGAGACCAATTAAAAATAAGTAAAGACAAATCAACCTTATTTTACTGTGCATTCTCTGAAATCCTGGGCTATAAAACTATCCAATTTATAGTACTTAATTACATTTTACTCCCAAATTTTAAACTTTTGAACCATTAACCTCTTCTCTCTCTGCAGTCTCCCAACATATAACTGTACAGCTGTGTTAATAAGAGTTAGAAGTGAATTCTGCAAACAGTCAAGCCCTTCATTTTCAGCGGCCTGAAGTACAGGCATTTCTGCTGGCAGGTTATTCCCATCCTCCCAGCATAGATGCAGGTTGCAAGTGACAGGTTATATAACCTCATGGGACACCTATTTAAGTTAATTAGTCTATTCTGCCTCTGCATATGTTAATTCAAATAACTAAATCCAAAGCCTTAAAGCCTGCAATGCTTTACCATCTAAATGAGTCTACGACTTCTGTAATTCCATCCTCCTCTTAAGACTCTGCTTACCATCAGGCATCTGTCTGCCATTCTTTTCCAGTCCTCATTTTAGTCCATCTCTTAGTAACCAAAAACATTTATTTGCCTCATACATATGGAGTTCTTGGTTAGGCAGTGTTTTTAAGGAAATAATTCATGTTGATCCATCATGTCAGCTTTTGGCTGCCATTGCTATTGATGGCACAGTTTTCTCATTTAGGGAATCACAGTTTACTTCACAAAAGTAAAACAGCCTCTGGGTGGCAATCCCATGCCACCTTCTACATAAACAGGTGACTTAAAAGGCAAGTTTCCTGTCTCAGGATTCGCTGTTTGTGCAGGGAAGTTCTTTCGATGCCAAGACTTGGACACAAATTTTTTGAGATGCAAGTCAATGATGTATTAAACTGAGTCACTGAAACGTGAAAAACAACTTTGTACCAATATTAGGCAGCCTTTTGGTGTTCTGGAATTGAATTTTCTAAGTACAAATGCCCTGTCTGATTTTAAATTTGTCTCACAAGCTGATAGTTCCAGAAATAAATTTGTATAAATTTGATTATAAATAGGTACTTTTGTTTTCTTTTCCATAAGCTGCTCTATGAAGCTAAACATGTTCGTTGTGCCCTACCAGGACACACAGAGTAGAAGAACCCACCTTATGTATCGTAACACTTGCTAGCATAACCTGCACATTTCACTAACCTTGCTATCTCCATTTAATTACACACAATATCTGGATTTCTGCTTACTGCAGTACTAAGGATAAACCTAAGTACTTCTGCTTGCAGTATTTTCACCGAGGGAAACTATATTGAGCTCACAAGGGCTATTTAGTGGCATTCACATATTTGCATGAAGACTACTTGATGAGATCCACTCGTTAGTGGGTATCTTACCACGCATATAAAGGATGGTAGTTTGCTGACAATGTCCCTTGAAGTGTTCTGTCCATAAATTTCTACAGTTGCCCTGTGTCTAGGTCATCATAAATGAATAAAATCGTGGAAGATTTTGATTTTCAAAGCTGTTTATGAAGGTATTGCTGACAAATCCCTCCCCCTGGTGAATAAAGACAAGGAGGCAGGTCAGCTGGCAGCTGCATGATGCCTTTAAGGAGCTGTTGTCACATTTTTATGTATTGCACATAAAACCTGAAGCTAATTACATTGCAGTCTTAACTGCTGGGTAATGTTAATGAGGTTATTCCAGATGGGAATGTTGCACCCAACAGGTGCTCAGGGCTACAGCATTGCTGTCCCAATAGTCCTTCTATTTCCAAAAAGCAGGTCTGCCTTCCCTTGCCAGTAGTCCCATTTAGGCAAAAAAGACCAGCACAGCAAACCCAGCACTGATAGAGGAGAGGAGAATAAGCTTGGACTTACCAATTGAACTAAGCCAAGATTAATTAGATTCATAATAGAAATTACTGTGAGAAGTTCAAACAGATGTAAACTGATATTCCTTCTGACAGAAGCACAGTGGACTTTTCTTTTTTCCTGGAACACACCATAATAACTTGGAAAAGTATAGGGACATTGTATATTGTCTGTTTCTGTTTTGCTACAATGCATCACCATTTTCTCTCTCTTCTGCTACTCCTCACTGTGCTCCTCCTACCTGGGAAGAGTGGGAAACAAAAGAGAAAGTAGGTTTGCCTACTTTTTTATTTTCTAACAGAGTAAATAATACTGTTAGCAAAAGTCAGAAGGGTTTAGGTTATACTTTCCCTAAAATCCAGGGTGTTTATTCTTTACAACCTTCGACACAGCAACAAAAATGCCACCACAGACACAAGACATCTTTAGCTACTTCCTTACTGCATGCTGTAATCTTCCAATAACTGAGGTGCAAGGACACTTTACTTTTCAAAAAACAGACTAATAATAATTTTTATGGCAAAGCTTTAAGAGCTGCAGTGGCACAGAGGAGTCCCTTCACTGGTCACTGCCATGCCAATGCACTTAAACTCACATCTATTGAGACAGAGTAGTGCCGTAATACAGGACAGGGATCCAAACATACGTAGTCAAGTTTAAAGAGCAAAGATTGATTGTACTCCAGTAGTTGTAACAATTTGCCCACAGAAATGAGCCTAGCAACTGCTTATTTTTACAGGCAGCTAAGGTTAATATTTAGAGATTTAAGTCTTATTAAGGTGCTCATTGAAAGCACCACCTCATTGGATATCATATGTTTAAGTTTGTACATGTGCACAAATACAGAGATAAAAAGATGCATAAAAAAGTGTGGTACTAAGAAATATCTGATCACTCTATAATTTTAAATCAGAAGATGAATGAAAACTAGGGCTGAGAAGAAATGAGAATCCCAATTTTTTCAGTGTTGGGTGTCCCTCCAACTAAGCAGTCAATCCAAATTAACAAGCTGAATGATCAGGCTTCAGGATGGGTCTTAGGAAACAAATCTAATGGCAGGTTCTGGTCTTAAAGTCAGTATAATGCAGCCTTTGGTGGATAAACTTCAGGCACACCTTAGCCCAAAAATATTTGGTATTTTCCTTAGTATAATTGGAAGGAACTGAATTATCAAAAGCATGGTGTCACTGAACACAAGCCAGACCTTCTAGAAATGAAGGATGATCAAGATATTCCCTTGGCTTTCAAGAGCCAAGGATCACATCTGCTCTTTTGCAGACTTAGGAAATCACTCAGCTTTTCTATGCCTCAGGACATTGTCTGTAGAATGCAAATCCGACCAATAAAATAACAAATACACATGAAGACTGAGATGTTCAGGTCATTGGGGCATCTGAGTAGACCTTTAAAAAACTCATATAATCCACTGCCTGGTGCAGTAGGAGAATGAACAGGGGACTCTGCAGTTTGACCCGTGGCAAGATATTTTTTTGTTGACTTTGGACACGCTGTACTTGTAAAGTTTAAGATCTGTTTAATCATACAGTCAAAGACCTTTCTTACCTTCCATGTTTATGTTAGATTAACTATATATATTGAAGTAAAATCCTTCATAGTGTCAAGACTATATTGAACTGCTGAAGAGCGAAAAGGCAACAAAACAGAATCTTGGAAGAACATCTGTTTTGCACAATGTAATTTGTTAGTATATTAAGGGTTTTTTTCAGCAACATAAAACTCTGCCTTTTGGAGACCACAAGAAACTGCAAGAAAATGCCAAGAGAATATTCTAAGAGTTATCATAAATAAAGCACTTGTCATATTGCCCATAAGTGCAGAGGTCTCTCTACTTTGTTATGCTCCAGTAATGGGCATAATGGTTTTATTTGCATAAAACTCAGATCCTATTATACTGTAGCTGCTTATTCTTAAGCTCTTAAAATTACACTGGCTTCCTGAACTATCATGTTTGGGGCTGTTTAAAAAAAAACCCAAACTACACAAACATTTGTTATCTTTTTATGAAGTGAATTATTTGCATAATGCATTTAGACTGGGAACAAAAAAATATTTAGAGTAAAAGACATTTTTGCCTGCAGAATTGAACTCGTTTGAGTGTCTAACCAAGGAAAAAATGTATTGCTGCTGCTTAATGGACACTACCAAGAGGCAGTACAGATACCATGGTTCCCTAAATGACAGAGAATTTAAAATGAGTCACCTTCATAATATTATGTTCAGGAAAGTGATTGTTTGGAAAAAAAAATAAATCTTCTTTTTTTCCCTTTTCTCTCTTTTTTTTTTCTTTTTTTCCTGAGGCAGATTTTCATGTTGTCTTATTATTAGGAGAAGAAAAAGAAAAAGGATTCTTTTATATTTCCTGCCTGCATCTACTGCCAGTGAACTCCAACCAAGCAGCATTATAGAACCCAGATGAGCAATAGCAGGAGCTGAGGCTTTTGGAATGTCCTCTGTAAGGCCTATATCACTACATTTTAAGAATATAGAAAGTATGTTATTTACTGGATATCTCAAAGCACACATTTATTCATATAGCATAAAGAATTAGAGGCTATATATCATACTTCATTCAACTTAAGGTACTTCGAGAAGCTACCCCTCATCTTGTGTCAAGAGATGCATCTGATACAGTGAGTGGCCCATGAAATCACTGTCATCCTTTTAAACACTCACATATATTTGCAACAATTTTTTTTTAACTGTACTCCCTTCCTAGACTTTTGAAACTATAATTAGATGTATTCACTTCGAACTGTGTAGCTACTCAGCTCATAGAATAGTCCTTCATAGAGCAAGGAAATGCCTAATAAGAGGGAGAGACTGCTGTGACAACTCTTGCATATTTGCCATCCTAGACTAGTGGAACAAGTATTTGGTCAAAGATTTTTCATTCTCTTGTGATCCAGTGCTGCAGAAAGGAAGAAATCCCACTGAAGTGTTGAAACTTTACCCCTGCTCTGGTAGGGGTAACGTGGAAGATGAAAGCATATTAATGAATATACACACTACAGGTATCAGGGCAGAAATCTGATGGCTCCTCCTCTGCATAACACAGAAACCCTTCCTGTGCTCTCCAGCTCTTCAGCAGCTTCCTCAGCAAAGCTTCTTCTATGATGTACTATTTTCTGTTTGTTTGTTTTTATAAGAACTCAAAGGAAGCAGTAGATACACCATGCCTTTCTCATGAGCATTTATTTTTGACTGCCACAGTCCGAGCTAAGGCTATACCTGCCCTGTGAAAGCATTGAAACAAACCCAAAATTCAGCTGAGCAGTGGTAGAGATGCAAGGACACCACAGCTTGAATTGTCTAGAGACAACTGAATGAAAGGTCATATATTTCAAAGCTAATGCAGTTTACTGGTTGATCTTAAAATCTTAAGGTTCTCTCAGAATCTCTGTGGAGTTATTTCAACCAGCTCAGGGCTCTTTTCCAAGTAAGGTATTCAAATAATGAAAAAAAGGATAAGAACTGCTATCACAGTAGGCACTGACATCTTGTCAAGAGCTTTGACCAGTCAGAACAGGAAGAGAGAATTAATTGCTTTCTCACCCCTGCAGACAGATTGTGGCAGGGTGAGAGGAAGACTGGCCTGGAGAAGCATTTCTTCTGTGAGTGCCTTGAGGGTCAGAGTCACTATCACAGATGAGATAGCAGGGATACACAACACAAAAACGGAGGAAAACAATGGGCATGCTTCTTCTGTCCCCCCCACCCAAAACCCTCAAAACCAAAAGAAACACAAAAACACCCACCCCAAACCAAACAAACAAAACCCAAACAAATGAAACCCCAAAACAAATACCAGCTTCCTGGCTTGCTTGTATCTTTTTACAGGAAAGGCAAAGTATAGTTCTGCTGGGTGAGGAATAGGGAGCAGTGTGGTAGATTATACAGCCCTTTCTGTGTAAGCAGCTGTATCCATTACAGGGTTTCCCACCAGGAGTTCAGTAGAAGTCATTATCTCACATAACTGTGGTAGCACCTTTTGCATCATAAAAAAAACAACAGCCCACCTTATCCCTGAGCATCAATACTCACCTTTAGCTCCTACTGGTCACTGAGCTACCTGTCCTCCCTTCCCTTTACCTTCCTCTCCAGCTGGATTACATGGTGACAAATGTGCAGTTTCATTTCCTATGTTTCCATGCATGGAAAAATTCTAAGGATGAAATATTCTGTTAGAGATCACTGAGTCGTTATTTTTTATTAATTATTAAAATGGTCCAATTTTCTCATAACCAAGCATCAAGTATTGGCCCAGCCCAAGGAACATCACAGACTCACATCCTGAACCTACTGTGTTTAGAAGCAGGAAAGAAACCCCTAAGTTTCACAAAGCAGAGAGACTGCATAGTTCAGGTCGTAGGACTGAAACAGTCAGACACAAAGGGGTTTTAACAAGCCCAAGTACAGCCCTTTTTAGGCTTTGTTTGTTTGCTTGGTTTTAATCACAGTTTCACAACACTTTTGTGATTTAGTAGTCCAGTTTCTAAATCTTGTTGAAACTCATGCAGGCTTATGGAATATGAACAATTTACAATACAAACTAAAACATTTGTTGTTATGTAAAGCAGATATCTATTTTCTTTTAATTGCCAAAATCATTTAAAATTAACACACTGCTGTTTATGCTATCCAAGATCCTTAATAGTAAGCTCCTACTAATTTCCAGTTTCTGAATTTAAATTCTTGGGATTTTAAACTACGTTTTCACTAGTCTTTGAAATGCAGAGTATCAGATAACATCCTTGTAGACTATGAAACACCTTTTAGTGCAGTTCTGCTTTATGTATTTGCTGAGAGTGGAGGTAGGATTTACTGGTTTAGTCTTTTGTTTTTAGTGGTTGAGAATCACAGAACCAATTAGGTCAGAAAAGACCTCTGAGATCACTGAGTCCAACCTAAGACTGAACACCACCTTGCCAACTAGACCATGGCACTAAGAGCCACATCCAGTTTTTCTTTAAACACCTCCAGGGACAGTGACTCCACCACCTCCCAGGACAGCCTATGCCAATATCTAATCATCTGTTCTGTGAAGAATGTTACACTTAAGTACCGGAAGCTTACTGGTTCCTTCTGATCTCTTGATCTTTAGATGTTTCCTCTTTATTTTTAAAACTTGGATGTGAAAGCATTTCATACAATGCTTTTCATAAAATGCTTGGTCAAAAGCATCAAATCACACACATAAATAAACACAAAATGATTTCCTTTGTTATTTTGAGAAAAAGACTTAATTTTTATGCAAACTCACTACAACACATACAACCTTGAAAAAATTTCATATGCTAACTTTGATTTTCATTATATGTGTCAGGTTTATATTATGTTTGCAAAGCACTGAGATTGTTTTAATTTGGTAACATCATTGATTCTCATTCAAACCATGATCCTAATATATGTTTAATCCCCAAGTCCAGTTTGCCGGCCCAGCAAACATCATTACTGTCTGAGATTGGGCTCAAGTTAGCGTATAATCAGGCATGTGTTCAGCTCAGAAACAGCAACACATAGCAGAAAACAGCAGGGAACAACTTAAAATGCCTTTCAACTGCTGTGATAGCAAGTGCTTCCCATGTATGCCAGGGCAAAGACAGATAGTGGCAGTCAAACCAACTGGTGACAGCTAGGGAAGCTTGCGGGAAGGATGCTGAGCACCAAAAGCTTTGCTGTGAGATGGAAAACAATAAGCCTCACTGAATGCAGGAGGCTAACACAGGAATATAGAGGCAGTCTGATGGGAAGTGTCTGGCTACACTAGCAACAAATGTCTGGTGGTGTATCGCACAAGAGTCCTCTAAATGATGCCCTGTTCTCCTCTTCATCTGGCTACAGCTTTTCCCCCAGGATAAATGGTTCTTTCTAGTTTCACTTTGGAGTCAGGCTGGGCAAACACGCTTTACAAATGGTGCGAGACAGCAATTCCTTCTATCATCACTTTCCAAAATACAACTGGTAGTGCTGAAAGCCAGCACTGTGCACATCAATAACAGACCTTTAGTAAGAGGATAGGAATCACCTCCCAGCAAGAGGTCTGAATAAATTTCTAACTGATTATTATTGCATCTTACTTGCCTAGAGAAAGTATTGCATAGAGAAAACCACAGAATATGTTTCCATTCTTCTTATACATAGACAGAAGTTTTATAACCCTTGAAAATGCTTCAGAAGAAAGAGTTTCTCCTTCATTGGTACCTGAATCACCAAATAAATCTACAGTACTCACAGCCAGCTGCTGTGAATGCACCTTCCAAAGCCAGATTTATCTAACCTGTAAGGGCTGAAAGTACTGAAGGGCACAGTTAGCTGTAGCCAATATCCAGAGGAAAATGATGCCTGCTCTAGCATGGAGAAATCCTGGAAATAGGAAGATTTCCAAATGGTAGAAATAATGGTTTGTAATCTAAGCAAGCACAGAAAAGTGTCTTGAATAATTTAAATCAAATGTATTTAAGGATAAAACCCAAAGCCAAAATGTCATAGTGCTTAGAGACTTCATTTGCCAGCAAGTCCAGATATCAATTAAAAATGGCCAAGTTAAAAATCCTTTCCAGCTGGGCCTTATCGTGGAGATGCCAGCTGACCATTTAGGTGTGGCAGGACAGAGTGCTTATGGTCATGCTTTTAGGTGCTCTCTGACGAAGAGGGAAGGGAACACACTTGCTCTCAACAAGGGAAGCATGAAGACCAGATGCTGCACGAGGTAAAGGAAAACAAAACATTCACATCTCAGTCAGAAATGTCCAGTTTTTAGTTTGTAAAAAGCTTTCCCCTCTGAAAGGCTGTCTCACAACATGCTCTCTTGTATTAAGTACATGCTCTCTAAATTAAGTACAGAAGCCTTTGGATCCTTTCACTTTAAGGACTGCTTTTAAGTGTGCCCAAAAATACCAGCTGCAGGTTATGAAACAGCAAGACAAACTTCACACTTCTATACTTCTTTGGAAAACCAAATTATATATAGTTTGTTAAAAAAAAAAAAAAGGTAGAAAACATGAAGCTTTGACTACAAGATATTTAAACACGACGGATTCGTGGTAGTATATGTTTGGACAATAATAAAAAAGTGATAATGCTTAAAATATAAGAAACAGAAAATGTTTACCTTTGCAATGAAAGAATTTCCATAAATTAAACAGATGCTTATCAAGAAAGAAAACAATTAAAATATTGGTCAAAAAATACTTTAAAGAAATATTTCAAATTATATCACTGCATGAGACTAGAAATGCTCCTAGGAAATTTGACTTATGAGAAAGGGTCAGTATGACCATTTAAGAAAATAATCTTAAATAATTAAAAATATCCAAGGACATTTCAAAACAATAGTGTGGAATGTGGAAAAAGGGTTGCCAGTCCTTGCTCATTAGGATGCTGAACTCAAACCAGTTCTGCAGGAGGCTCAGTATTTCACTGGTGCATCAAAGTTGTTGGGGAGCAGTGGAAGGGACACCTGCAGGCCTTCCTACCTCAGCCCCGTGAAGGCCCTTGATTTTTAAGAGTATGTACTAGCAGTATGAAAAGCAAATTCTCCTTTTGAACCATCAACGGCCTTGCCCTTATTTAAATAGGCATTTCAAATGCTTATTTTGCATCCTCTATGTTACAAAGTATTATTACAACTTCTGGAGAGAGAGTGAACAGCACAAGTATTTTGATGGCAAATTTCAAGAACAGAATCTACTGATTCTTTAAAAACATAAAGCTCTTAATACTGAATTTGATGGATGGAAAACAAAAATCCAATTCTGAGCAACATACATATGTTTTGCAGGGTGTTATTTTACCTAACAGTGCACTTCTTGTTCACTCTCATCTGATGAAATAGTTCAGACTCCCAGTCTAAGCTCTGATAAGAGTCTAATCCTCATTAAGGACTTTTTGCCCATCAGAAGTGATGTTGATATCTAATACTTGGGGTTTTTTACCACCCCTAACTATTATGATCCTGTCTGTTTGTCTTGGTGGTATCACAAGACACACTTCTCATTAATTTCTCTGTTCACAGCACCTGGTGAAAGACCAAATATCCCAGGCACCCCCCACCCCTTGAACCATCAGGACCACAAAGGAGCACACAATTAGCAAAAAAGTTGTTGAAACAAAAAGTAATATTGAGCCCATCTTTGACAGAGCCCTACTGAAGACTAAGATTTGAGCGAGTTTTGAGTGACGTGCTGATACAAAAATACTTACAATAAACAAAATATATTGCCCCAAAGTAAGTCACAAAATTTACTGCCAAGCAATAAAGAGAGATGGAGATGTGGCAGATGGGCTCAAGTTCATTGTAACTTTAGAGAAATGCATGCCAAGAACAAGATGTTCCTTAACTCTGATGACATTGACCATTACTGTGAAAATTCCCAGCTAGAACAAGTAATTTGTATAAAATTATTTTTCTATTTATAGTTGGCCTTAAGCAGTTTAAAATATTCTAATATGTCATAATTTAATTATTTGAAGACTATTCCTATAAATAATCTTCCATGATGGGATTATTGATGAGCCCTTGATCTTGAGCATATAAAGCAAAAATCAAGCATTGTGATTTAACTCGGATTGTGCATTGTATTTTTTATACATATTTACAAGCATAACTATTAAAATATGGGTCTTCTGATTAGACACTCATCTGTATAAATTCATAATGTGATTTCTGGCAAATATTCTTCACGTATGTAAATCTCCGTACAGACATTTTTTATACACTAAAATATTCATAGAAACCAAACAAAGGAATAGCCTTCAACTTAAACAAAGGTTAAGCTTTTTCCTTTAACATTCCTCTACTCCAGTGACTGCATGGAAAGCTTTCTGAGGTATTTGCTTAGATTTATACCTCGGCTGCAAAAGCCAATGCCCCAGCATGGCAGGACAGCAGCTCTGTAATGATGGTGCAGTGTAGTCAGGACCATATCACTGGAGCCTGTCCTTCCAGGTTATGGCTGGAGCCAAACTGTTTTACCTGGGACATCATTTAAAGCTTTGCAGTGACCACTACAGGTGATAATTCCACTGAAAGTGTCAAAGCCAATACCTTTTCAAAAGATATGGTGTAACAAGGTTTGTTTCTGATAAGAACTCAAACCAGACAGCTTGTGATCCTTTCAGACACCTTGCAGAGGACTAGATATTCTGATTATTAGCAAGAGATTGTTGTGCTTTTCAACATTCTCATTGTGCAAACACGCGGATCTAATTGCCTTTTTTTTTTCTCCAGAATGACAAACAAAATGGACATCTATAAATACCCTTTTAAAATGTCTAGAGTTACATTATACCTAAGCAAAACAATTACAGACCTAAATATTGTCCCCTACATTATGTGACATTGAGTTTACCTTTCCCTAAAAATGTCCTTATCACCAGTCACACCACAGCTGAATTTACTGAGCACTCTCCCTAAAATCATGTGCGAAGAGACTGTCAGCTTCCCATCACTATGGATATAAAAATGTAGATAGAAAGACTATAATCCTCCATAATGAAATTGTATTTGACTTTTCCAGCGAATCGAGAAGGATGTTTGTGTCAATTCTGTGAATGAAAGCCATTCCAGTGTAAGCCTGGCAATCCCACCATGGATTTTATTCCGTTCTTATCCAAATCAAAAGAATTTTCTTATCCAAATCGAAAGAATTAGCCTTGAAATATCTCAGGTCAGATCCTTACTAAGACAAGAAAAAAATTGCAAATATAGCTAAGCAGAACCGGCCCTCCAGGCTGCTGTCACCGTGCTCATCAGGCAGATGCTCCTGTTGCACAGCATTTGGGAAATATGGGCTGCATCGTTTTCTGGACCAGCAAAGGAACCCTCCGAATCTTTCTTCTTACACCTGTTTCACAGAAGGGCCTTTGCTTACCTGCTGTAACTCATTCTACTGTGTAAAAGCTGGTAGTCCCCATAAATACAGGGATATGCTTACAAATAAATTGGCATGTCAGGTTAACTCCTACAGGCATACAGTGCTCTAAGAAATCATCAAACGTTTAAGATGATGTGGTATATAAATAAAAATATAGACAGAGTTCTTTAAGACAAGCTCCTCTGCTCCTTACACCTTAGATTTTAGGTGATTTTTCCTCCTTGCTCACTGCTAAGCCCATCTGCTTATATGTGCAATCTTTTTTTCGTCCCCTCTTTAAGAGATCCTCTGTTCCTGATGCAATCATTTCCATGGCAAGTAATTTTCATGTCACAAATAGAAAGCAATGCAGGTTCAAGAGGCGAAAATCAGAGGCAGGGTGAGATAAACTTTTAAAAAGCTAGAATCACACACCAGCGAAATTGGGGAAAAGGGAATAACATGTCAGTTTAAATCAACCATTTGCCACATCATCAATTAAGTTTGCTGTGTCATAGGATTGCTTTTTGTCAGCTGAAGTGTGCAAGCAGTGGTGTGACTACAGGGTAAGATGTACACCTGGTAATGCCCCCGTGTGACAGGGTAGGGAGGAGGATGGCTTTCATGCAAGGGTTCAAAAGTGGATGTGGCCCAGCAGAGCTCTGGTCAGCCCTGCTGCTGTCACGAGACACAGCGGTGACACTGCTTCTCACGGTGCCCCAGCAAACACGTACTCCTTTTCTCTGGCCACCAAAACAGAATCCAAGCGTAACAACTTTTCCATTGCTGAACGCTGGATGCCCAGAAGTATTACAACACTGTAGTAATGGCAGCCTCATATTTAGGGAAAGATTGCTTTCCTTACGGTTTACATTTGAGCAGAGTTGGTACAGGGCACAGATTGTGGAGCTCTTCCATTGCAGGTTTAATTTTTCAAAAAAATTATCTCCCTAAACCCAATAATTCTGAATGACCTACTGAAAAATCCCTGGAGATAGTCAAAATTTCACTAGATAAAGGCCCCGAGCAACCAAAAACTGGGTCCATGCTTAGCAGGAGGTTAGATTGCAGCCCACTGGGAGTCTCTCTCAAGATTCATGCTTTTGGAATTCTATGATTTCAGTGTGGTGGTGCCTCGTTGAGCACAAATCCTATTTGCACACTGAATCAGGGCCAAAACAAAAGATACAGGGCTGAAACTCATTCCCACAGTGCTATATCTGTGCAGCAACTATAAAACAGGCATTTAGTAGCAATTTCTACTTTAGAAATGACAACATACGGTTCTGTTTTGTGATTTGTGTTGGCATTTCCCTACCTTAAGGAAATCACATTATTTCACTTTGGGTCTGTATGCAGAGGCCAGAAAGGTGCATGTGATCACATCTCCCTGTTGCTGATGCAGCAAAGAGAAATATATGTTTGATAAAAGAACAAGGATTTTCAAATTTAAATATTTTACTGCAAATCATAAATAACAATCATGAAGAATTTTATTAGTCCAAAAGAAAGATTTTTTTTGCATTCCTTCCATGTGCAGTAGGCAGCTCAAATGATTTCCCAGTGGCTTAACATGTTTAAGTCACACCTACTGCATTAAACTGACATATTTAATTATCAATGGAATGCTATTCTGGCATACAGTCTAATTAGGCACTTGTGGGCCTCTTGCCACAAGATTATTATTTTAAATCATAGAATCAGTTGGAGAAAAGCTTGGAAAGATAAGAAATTATGACTGACCAGAATCTATGTAAGAGAGAACTAAATCTTGAATTAGTCATATAAACCTAATTCCTAAAATTCAACACTTTCTAAATTTATAATGAGATCAGTATTCACTTACCACAGACCAGAAGAGTCAAACTTAGAAAACTATTAGAGCTGCAGGGGAAGGCAAATTGTAAAATACGAGCTATTGCAATAGTCTTTCTTCTCATTCCTAACTGCCCACAGAAAGCAGCAGAAGGTTGTCACCTGGAAGCTCAGACATAGGAGCATACAGTCCCTGTAAGGACTGCGCTTCAGATGTTTTTAAAATAAAAACAAATAATCCCCTAAAACAACAAAAAAAGAAACTCCAAACCCCAGATTGTTTCAATCCACTAAGGTTATCTCCTGCAAGTATAAATGTCAGAAGCCAGCCTAATGGTCCACATCTGAATTGAGTATTTAATTTCTCGAGAACTCAAGACAGATTTCGTAGTAGGAGTTGTGGCTTGGCCATTAAGTCACAGAAACTATAAGACTGCAGTGTGCTCCAAGACAGAAGCATTTCTCAACTGTCACTATCAAAAAGTCTTTACTGCCTTCCACCACAGCCTGTCACACAAGCAAGCTGCTAATCCACAATGACAAAGGCACAGCATTTGAGTGAACACATCGCCTAAGTGAAGCCATTTAACTCCAAATTTAACACCTCTCTTAAAATGCACAAAGACAAACCTAATAAAGGGCTGAATAGAGGTTTTGGCAACTCAATTTTGGAAACGTATAGAAGAAGATATTTACTTTCCATTTTATCCCAAGCAAAAGAGCCTGATTTTCATTGTGGCATATAGAAGAGTATACTGATGGCATGAAATAAAGCCATGTAAACTTATAGACACATCACGTGTATTTAAAGCATAACTATATGTAAACTTTGCAGTAAAGTGGAAGTGAGACTATAGGAAGTGCAGTCACTGCACACCTTTAGATACAGCACCAATTAACATCTGGGAAGAAAGGAAAAACAAGTCTGGCAGAAAAGTGATTCACTCAGTACTGACAAACTGCATGGGAAGTCTTTAATCTCCAAAGAACTGTGACCAAAACTCATTAGGTGATGACAATCCTTAGTAAAGGAACAGAAAAACCTGAGTCTTGATAATACTAGAGAAAGTGTCAGATCATAGAGAGGATCAAAACAGCATCTTAAAGTGGCTCACTCCCAAAGTTGGAGCAGAAATAAATTGGCAAAGCATTTAGAAGAACTACTTTTGTAATCTATTTTGATAGCAAGATCACTGAACCCAAGCATTTTCTTTAAAGTAATTAAAATCAAAATTAATAGCACATTAAAAAAAAAAAAAGCATTTCAACTTGAGTTGCTGAAATGTTGTTGAATATTCCTGAATCATTGGCAGGAAAATAAACAGCGAAAATCTGCCGCAAACAGTAAAAATGAAACCAAGAAAAGAGGTTACTCTGCAAATCTGGAATTCAGTATCTAGTTACTGAATTTCTTGCTTTTCAAATAAATTGAGTGGGGTTGGGGGATGCATTTTGTTTGTTAGGTTTGCTTTTTGCCTTTTTTTTTGCCTTTTTTTTTTTTGATTTTTGTTAAAGGGACAATTAGAGACAGCAAAAAAATTGTTTGCATTCAAATACCAGACCTAGTAATGGGTAACAGCTTTGTATCTGCTGCAAAGGCCTATGCTGTACACCACTGTAGTTTTATGGTGGAGAAAACTCACTGCAGAGTCTACTCTTCTGATGATTGTCTTGTTATCATTGAAGTTCTCATCCCAGACTATATTATTCAAGTAAATAATTAAATTATTATGAATTCAGAGCTGCCTGTTGTGGAAAACGCCAAATACAATTAAATTCCAATAATAATTGGAATATTTACCCAGCACTGAGTTTCAGGAGATCAAAAAAAAAAATTAAACAGATTTCTCCAAAACCTTGAACATGAACTTTTGTTACTGATCCCATCTCAAGAGAGGTTCAAAGCCCTGTTTTGACTGCCTGCCTGACTATATTGTCATTCATTGGCTCCACACACTCAAAACCATGTAAAAGCTGATGCTGAAAGTAAAATTCTGGACACAATATTGCCTTATCTTTCTATTTATGCATCCTTCTTTGCTTTACAGAAAGAGATTCAAGTGTCTTCTGGCGATTGGAATGGGGGAATGGTTGTATCAAAGGCAGAGTGAAAGGACGGACACAAAATGTTTCCAATAGTGTCCAGGAAGCAGCATTAATTAATCTGGCTACTTGTACCTTGGCATCCTCTGTGTACCATATGCCAGCTTAAAGAAATGCTTGCCAAGTCTCTCTTCCATTTACCCACTGCTCCAAAAAAAAGTTTAATATGTAGCAAGCTTTCTCTCGTAAGTGGAAGTGTCATAAATGCCTAAAAAATTATGTTAACTTTTAAAAGAATATCAAAAAGAAATCCATTGTTTTAGAACAGTTTGCATAGTACAATATCTAAATGTCATTTAGATTATTTCTTGCTAGCTGACAGAAAAATGAGATTGGTTTGAAAAGCCACATTCAATTATTCTTTCCTTGACCATGAAACTGAAAGCACCACTTTTTTTATCAGTTGCTTACAATGCAGAAAAGATTTAAATATTGCTTTGTGGTTTGCTTTTTTGTTTGGTTGGGGGGTTTTTAAGTTGTACAAAATCCTCTAGTTATTTTCAATTTGAGACAACCTCGTTCTAATGAGCCTGTCCCTCAGTAAGAGATTCAGACCTTGTCTTGCCTTCTCATCACATTGTGTAACCGGGAAAAAAACCTGACTGAAGAAGCAGAATTCTTCACAGCAGCCTTCCCTTTCAGCACCTTCCTGAATAAAAGCAAGCATGTATATTGTCCCACACACCCCCTCTGTAGGGCATGCTCTCATGCCCTAGGCAAGACCCTCCCCTTTCAACCAGATCATGCTGGTAACTTACCATTTCACAATACTCTCTATAGGGTTGAATTCCAATTCAAAGTACCTGCTCTGAGCAATTCTCCTTGCTTTTGAGACCAAGTAAATAACGCTGACCTTATACCTACAACCATTTTTCATTTCAATTAGTAAATTTTTATCTGGGAAGTCTATGCCAATCTTATTTCTCCGTAGCTTCTTCTTCAGTTCACAGTATATGTTCTGTGCAGAGAACTCGAGCACTACAGGTGGGAATTCACACACTGAGCTATTCAGAGCACAGACAGATGCACAGGCCTCTATTTTTGCTCCTAATCCTGCATATTTGTTCTAATAACAGTGACATTTAACAAGACATGGGAAACAGTTTTGTCAGTGCACAGCCTCTCAAACTGCATCAGTATTCTGCTGCTTGGGAGACCTTGGTCTAACTTCCAGCATTTTGTTCACCTCCTTTGGTCATTATAAACCCACACACTGAACCAGAAGCCCTAGAGTCATAACCACGCTCTGTTTTTCTTGTTGTTGTGTCCATGACCCCAACAGCAGTGAGAATAACCTCAGCTACAAACACCTATTACGTCTATTCTGCATGCTTAAAATAGCATCTTGACCACTCAATAAATCATACTTGACACAGAGGAGAAATAAAAGATAGAGGAAATTTACAGAATTTTAGCATCTTCCTCTTTAGAGGCAGGCAATGAGCTGGATTCAGTTTCATACTTCCACACAGGGCAATTAATATGAAAAGTCGAGTGGCTGAGGCAAGCAAAAGGTCAAATGTCCTTGGAAACAAGATGATGGTGAAGGAGGATGAAAATTAAAAAAGGAAGTATAGCCCTGATGGTAGGAACAATGCTGCCCAGTACACAAGGCAGGGGGTAATCCTGGCACTGCATTCTGAGACCTGGTGTGGCAAATTTCAGCACAACAAAAATAGATTTGCCTGAAGATGTAACCGGTGAGGGAAATAAAAACCAGTTCAAGAACACCAGAGTGGCCTTGAGCTGCTGTAGTGCCATAAGCTAAGTTAGCACAGCAATACAATCTCACACCCTGTTCTTTGATGAGATTGCTGTACACTCCCTTGCAAATGAAGGAGTGAAAAAAAAAAGAGATCTTACAAAAGACAAAGTCCTTAAATGAAGGCCTTAATTACATTGTAAGATAAATATCATTATGTCAGGAGTCAGTGGACAGTCTAATGAGTCTTATGAGGACTTAATATGGTCTCTCAAGAGAAAAACATCCATGATAGAATCATTTGTTGACAGTTTCTCTGAAAAAGCTGTTGTAAATTGGCAGGTTCATCTAATCCATGGCTACCTGCTGACCTGCAGTCTAGAGAATTTATACAACTTAGATGGACATTCATACTGCCACTGAAAGAAAGGTGGCATCTCCTAGGAGTTAAGTTACAATTTGCACTCTCGAGAAATGAGATGGAACAAAAAGAAAAGCCCTAAGCTACTAAAAGAAAAAGACATGAAAAGTTCACCAGAAAAATAATGGGATGAGCTAAAACAGGAAAAAGGATTGTATCATAAGCTGTCTTCTCAGAAGGTATTAAAGCAAGGCTTGGAGACTTTTTAGAAAATTGAAGCATGATATGTGAATGACCATTACACTCAGTCAATTGGAAGAAAATGAAAGGGTAAAACAAAACCTTGTAGATTAACAGCTAGAAACAAAACTGGATTTGTAAACTAGGTATAGTACTGATTTCTTTTTTAATAGAAACAGAGTTTACAAGAAGCCCAAGGTATCTTCCACTCCAAATTGGATGACAATCCAATAAATAGGTATGCATTTGGTATTTGTAGCTACATGTATATTTACAATGCAGCAAGACAAAATATTTCAGTTCAGGTAAAACAATAGTTACAATATACACAAATAAGTATAAAAATAAATCCAGATTCAAGAACATGTATCACTGCCAACCTAAATAGAAAAAAAAAATACCCTGAAATACAAAAAATACATATACTATTTATTTTAGATACTTCCATATATTTCTTTTTCTATATTTATTTTTTATTTATTTATGTGCTTTTTAGCATGCAGGCTGCTCTACTATGTAGCCATCTATATAGGTATACCTGCTCCCATATTCAGTTGCCTGAACAGCTGATATTAAGATACTTCATCTTCTTTTAATATAAAGCCTAAAACAAAAGCCTTTAATCTAAAACCAATATATTACTACTCTTTAAAACAAACACTAAAGGCATCTTTTTTAATGCAGACTAGCAAGTGGGCATTTTTCCACTAGCACTATCTGTTATGCCCTGCTCTTGGTTCTTTTTATGCTGTAAGCTCAAGCAGTATCCTAATAACTATTTCCCTATGGAAGAACCCTGACTAGTGCTGTAGAAGACACCAAATCTGCAGAATTTCTAAGTCATTCCCTACTCTTGATCTTACAATAGAGAAGTCAGTCTCACTTTGGCTCTACACACTTGTTAGTGTGTTGTCATTGAGGAGACCTGGTTTTGTTTGTTTGGGTTTTGTTTTGTTGTAGGTACTTTCTTTCTTTCCTTTTTTCTGTTGTGGGGTTTTGTTTTGGTGTTTTGGGGGCTTTTGTTTTTGGAGGGGATTAGCTGTTTCTTATTGTTGAGGTTTTGGGGGGCTATTTGCCTTTTTTTTTTTTTTCCCTTACATCAAGAGGATTTCTCCATGAGCCTGCTGACACACAAGCCAATATAAAGCAATTTGTGCTGGAATTAGATTTCAAGAACAGTAATTTGTGTTAAGGTGATGTTTCTTTCCTGACAAACATGTCTCCAGGTGCACAGCATTTGTCATCAACTGGGTTACTCCACGTTGCCCTCGGTGCATACGTTGCAAGTGTATCTGGGAGAGGAGGAAGTCTTTTGCCCAACACAAGCAAATGAGAATAGTTTCTTGCTGTTCTGCTGTGCTTGATATTCAGGAGTGGTAGCCAGACTCCTGCACCTTATTAGAGAAGAAGGCAAGCTACAACAAGACCGTGGATGTGAATTATGAATCTCTTCCTTAGCTTATTAGGGTGATATCTGTTCTTGCTTGGCATCGGATGCCATTTCGTTGCTACCTGTCAGCAGGTTTTTGAATGGTGAGGGAGCAGACTGGTTTATCACTCCGTATGAACACTGGCCATTAGTCATAAAGTCAACTAACATATCCACCAAAAAAAGTCCAGCCTTCTTAATGCATTAAATAACATAACTGATAGAGGATTTACAAGCCACAGAAGACACATTTTTAGGCACTGTACTGAACCTTATGTAGACTGCTGCAGTAATATTTTTATGCCAAGTCCTTTATTAGGGAGCGTTCCAATGCCCTTAAATTAAGGAAACATTTTCATGCTTGGTGTTGGTGTAACTGAGCCAGACAAGTGGCTAAGAGGTGAGTATAATCCCAGCAATAAGCACTGGCCACACAGAACAGCTATTCCCCAGCATACCCTATATAGGGATCATTTATCTTCTGTCCATCTGCTCCTGCAGCAGTTCAGGACCACATCACTGTGATTCCTTGGATTTTCATTCAAGGATTTTTGGTGCTTTAGAGGTGACCTTCCTCAATACATGCTCCAACAGTAACAGTCATGGGCAATTTTCTTTTACAGAGCACATTACTAGTTGCAAAGTTCTAATTGAAAGAATACCTGCCCTACTCTCTAATTCCCAAGACATGTAAAACTTGCTATGTGTTCCCTCTTCACCATTCCAAGTTCCCTAAAAAAAATTATTCCTAGTAAAAGTTCTTAGTCAAAAGCTGGTTTACACCATGCTTAAGGAACAAGGAATGTGACATACAAGTTCCCTGCAGAGCTGCATCCACCAGGTGATCCCAAGGCCACTGGAAGGAGAGAGGCAGCAGCCCAGCCATTTTAACCTACATTTCTTCCCTGCTCCACAGCATCCAGGCAGCGGGAATAGTCTGCAACAGTGACTGCTGCTTCCCACATTTCCTCCTGGGGTCCCAGACAAAATTTCACAGAGTAATAGAAATATAGGGATATGGAGACACATCAAGGACTCCTGACACAGGATCATACAAAAAATAAACCCATTCCTTAGCTGCAGGTAGAAATGAGCCTTTTCATACAAAAGAGACAAGAAACACAGATTATTTATCAACCAGATGGGTAGGGAACAAGGAGAACTAAGAGAGAAAAGGACGTGTGATGTCAAATAGCATTGCCATTCTGAAGTTCCTTCTCCTTTCTGACTTTTCTATCTATTTTTAAATACATATTTTTATTAGCTAGTAAGGTCAGGGTACAGGTCACATAAAACTTGTAGAACTTGCAAACAAGGACACAGTGCCTGCTGCTTCACATAAACTGAAGGTTAATTGTGACTGAGGTAAAGCAATGCAACACTGCTGGTAAAGAGTTTTGAGGGTTTTGTACATTTTATTCTTAAGTGCACATGCAAAAAGCCACCAAAATGACAGTTATTGCTCTTCAAGTATGAGGGATTTCATCTAGAATGTCATGATAACCAGCATATTCTTAAACCAATTAGCTTAGGTGTACTGTAACTATAGATAGGCATATTGCCCTTTACTGGAAAATAGGAAAAAATAGAACCAGAGAAAAAAAAGGGAGTATGACCAGAGCGTAGCTAAAAGGAGAAAAAATTGCTCTTTTTTTTCATGCAGTGTCATTAATTCTGAAGATTTTCTTCCAGCAACTAATAAAGCAAAAAAGATATTATCTGACAGTTATTAAAGAGAGAAAGTGAACCAAATTTGAGCAGGTGAGCCAAAAGCAGCAGAATCACAAAGAGCTCAGGACTGGTACCAGACAGTAAATACAAAGGTACAGTCAGCTCTTTCTGTAACACAATCAGCTCTTTAGGGTGTTACAGGTGGTCTGTTCCTCCTATCTTTAGCTATATCACTGAATGAACTATGTGAGTGAAAGCATCTGTTGGATAGTCACCCTTCATCAGGATAACACATGGAATTTTGGCTGGATAAGACAGTGCAACTTTCCACCCCGCAGTATCACAATTTCTGACACTTTCCTGTTAATGTTATGGCTCTGCAATTTTCTGCCCCAAGCTCAGACCGACTTATAGCACTTTTCTTCTATTACACAATACTGTAGAAACTAATATCCAAATATTTTCCAAAATCTTCTAAAGAGCCTCTATATTTTGTGCCATTGCTAAATGCAAGAGGACCTAAGTCATTCTCTCAGCTCTTCAGTTCACCTACAGACAAACTACTAGAAATATATGGGGTTTTCCCCCCTCCAATACCATGACTCAAATTTTTGTTTCTAACTAATTGGATATGAGAGGAGTAGAGGGGGGCTGGTTTAGGCTGAGTAGCTTTGTGACATTACACTGCCTTTGGTACAAGGTACTGTGCGTGCCCTGTAACACTGCAAGCTGGTGTTTGGGTGTCCTGCCCAAGGGAAACAATGGCTCACCAAGCCATTTCACAGCAGGAAGGAAGTCACTCTGCATCACTGATGTAACACATACACCTGTCCAGAGTCATCTGGGGATCCAACTGACTGCTGAAACAGTGGCAGCTTGCCAAGATGAAAACCACCATATAAATTGTTCACAATTTCAAGACTAGGTACTAATCAGTCATTTAGTTTCACTGTTTCCCATTATTTACCTTGTTTGAGCAACAGAGCATTTGGGAAGGGCCTGCTGAGCAACTTCCAAGGTAGAATTGCAAAGGAGAAACAACAGAAAGAAGACAGCAACCATCACTATTGACTTCCTTCTCCTCTCCCTGTGAATTCACAAGGATCAATACCTGGCTGAATAGGGGTTACTTCAACAAACAAATCTACAATCAGACATAGAAGGCCGAGGTCAATCTTGGTCAATCGATGTTTAAGGATCAATGGCCTCTATTCCTGATTATGAAAGAAAAATATTTGGGTATTTTTCAGAAATCAAAAGAGCAAAGGCATATGCCATAGAAAAGTAAGAGGGAAAACAAAGCATTTGAAAAAAAGTGGTGTGTTATACGTATATTTCACTTTTAGTTCACTCCTTTTTTTTCCCCCTCTCATTTCTTCACTGACAAATGTTTCATACAAATGGCAAAATATAGGCTTCATTAAGACAATTCTGTGTCATCTATGTGCATCATGCCAAGTTCAGATTTACAGTAACCCTGAGGAATATCTAGGGGGACATCTTACCCATTACATTAACTGATCAGGTCAAAATATTAAAACAATTTTTCCAGAGTGCTTCAGGAAGACTGCTGGTGGGAAATGCACTTTTGCTATTAGACCAGTATTAATGATGCTCAATCCGTTACACCTTCATATTTCTGACTTCCTGCTGCTGCAGAAGCCATCCTCAAAACAAAATTTGTGTACCGTTAAAGTAGTGACCAAGAAATACAGTTTTATATTTAATATAAATATATTCCAGAAATCCAGATTAGAATTCAAGCATTCTATACTCCTGTCACCTTTGCTACCTTAACTCAGTCTAGCGTAATAACAACATATGCATTTAAAGTGTTATCTGTCAACTCTCATCTCTCAGAAGTGGAAGAACTTGTTGGTTTGCTGCAGCCTCACCTCAAATCAAGGATATGATGTCCTTCTAGGGGACAGAGTACAGTCATTATATAACTTCAGCTTGAAGGCTTTCCCATCCCTAATCCTTTCACTGTAAAACAGAGTGAATGAAGACTCAAGAGCTGAGCTGAAAATGTCTGTGAGGTCCTCTAATACCTGGAAGCAGCTGAGACTGTTTCAGACCACAAATACGATGTCGGTGACGGACACAAACTTCTGATGCAGTAATGCTTGGGGTTTGGAGCCTACTGCAGTAGCACTGTGCAAATTTATCAAGACAAGGAAAGACAGTCCTCCTTTTGGGGGCCTTACAATCTGAAATGCAAAAGGTAAAATTACTAGCCATACGACACCTAGGCAGCCAATGCTGAAATCCAGATTAAAATTCAGTGCTCTTGGTGCCCAGTTTAATCCACCTCTTTGTCAGAAAGACACACGAGATTGCTCCACTAAAATTTGTGCAGTGGAACTGTCTGATTCAACAGAGAAGCCTTTGCTTTGAGGATAATTGCAGAATTGCTTTGTTTTGTTTTCCTATGTAAATCTGCCATATGGGCCTCAAGCTACTGTAATGAGAGAAAAAGTTAAGGAGTTTGATAATTCTTGGTTTTAGAAAGAGATTAAGGTCTGGCAGCTGGCAAGTATGAAGCAGAAAAATTCAATCTAACATGCCCAGCTGCACTGTGGAAGTAGGATGAGCCAAAACAGACTCTGCAGACAGGGGAAGCATGCTCAAGAATTGCCAAAAGTGCTCAGGTACAGAATGTCACATAAGATTAAAAAAACGGAGCAGCAAAATTGAAGGGCCTTTTAAAAAGGTGGAAGCAGGTTGAGACATGAAAAGTACAATAATGGCTCATGTAACGAAAATGTGGGTACATAAAAGAAGATAATCTTGGTAAGGAAATTATCTCTTTGAATGACTATGGATAGTCATTAGGAATTCATTAGAGAGCGAAAGAGAATACACTCCATAGCTTTACTATCTAAGCAATCTTCATAATTGCACACAATGTACAGTGCTCACACTGTAACTCTTTTTGAGTAGTGATATCTAAGAGATTCAGCCACGTAGAGCTCCAGAAAGAAAGAAATACCTTTTGATTCTCAAAAATACTACATTTTACAAAAGAAGGCACAACAAATTATCAAAATAAAGACAGGAGGCCTAATTCAAGAATGTAAAATCAAGATGGGAAGACCTAAAAGACTTGGGGTGATGAGCATGTTGAGATTATACTTTTTTAATATGTATATGAATACATATGCATTTATACATACTTTATATATTATCTAATAATGTACAAAGGCATTTCACATATACACACGCACTATTGACAAAAATAATTGGGAAGATGCAAAAAAGATCCCTTTTTACTGATTTTTTTTTCCAAATTGTATATTCCCTTTAAAAAGGCATTGCAATATTCATTGATGTGTTTGAACTAATTCCTGCTGACCGACTTCGATCCTCTTCTTTTTCTCATACAAGTAATTCCTGAAGGATTATTTCTGCTAGTGTACTTTGCTGACTTTCTCATTTTGAAATTATTAGCAACAGCTGTTCACCTATAATCCAAACCACTGTTTGCTCAAACGAAAAATGGAATTGTAGACTACAGAAATTTAATTCAAGAATGCATTCTTGTCTCAGGAACTGTGAAGACATATGAAAAATCCATTGCATAGGCTAGAAAAATCAGTCCTTTGTTGCATCGCAGATGCAGGACCCAGGAAATCTTGTGTTTTGCACAACTAAAGGTTAGGCAAAGAGTAATTCCTTCTTTTCTGGATTTTCCTGAACTAAAAAAAAAAAGAGCTGTACCTCATTCAAGATTTCAGTAAATTCCTGATCCCTTAAAGGATTAGGTAATTTGGTTGAAATAAAGAAATGTTCTGCCCTCATGCTCCTTTGGAAATGATAAGGTTGACTGTTGTTCCCTGCTTAACACACGGACTACAGAGTAACCCTTGCCCTGAAATGAACACAGTGTTCCTAAATATATCGCATAACTATGAAGGTACATACATTAAAAAAACCCCAACTGTAAACAAGTAGTACAGCTGGAAAATTAAAAAAAAAAAATGTGTCTCTTAACTTTACAGACAACTCACTAAATTGACAAAATTAGCTGAAAACTTTCTTTGATGAAATTTTCAGTAATTGCTCTCTCTGCTGCTCTTTGTGGATGAGTTTCATTCTGTTGCAGAGTAATCCATTAAAGTTAGAGGAGGGAAGTGTTGGTTCATTAAACAGCTAAGGAGGTGACAATACTGAGCTGGTGTTTCCAAATCCCATTTGTGTGCTTGTTAAGTTGATCTACAGACAATACCGTTGTCAAAACAAAATAGCAATCATTACAGAGAGAACAATGAACAAAAGGAAATTCTAAGACTTCCAAGAACCTTCCAGAAATGCACTCACCTTTCTTTGCTGAACACAGGCCTGGCAAGGATCTTCACCTGGGCTTACTTGCTATGGGGTTTCAATTGCTTTGCTTGTAAATACAGACCTGACAGAAGAGAAAGAATTCAGCACTGAAGGCACTGTGCAATGTACAAATTGATTTGCTCTACTGGATCTCTTTTTTAAAGATAAGGTAGAGGAGAGAAAAGCCACAGTCTGCAAACGTTTTAAAACTCGTGTAAAGGAATTTCTCAAGTGAGCTTGCTCAATTAAGCCTGTGAGGACTAAGCTTTTTCATTATAGGAAGTCTACTGCTTTATGGGAAGCATCCAGGTGCAGGTAGAAAGATTGCAAGATCAGTTCTGATGGCACACCTGAAGTGCAAGTGTGTGGTTATGTTACAGTACTCCCATTCCATAGATATGCTATATTCTCTACTGTTTCCTGGCCGGAACGATATTTTAAGTGAGAGGAATCACGTTACTCAAAGGGTCTTTTCTGTAGAAAAGATTATGGAACTTCTGTATTAGTTTATGGAAGCTTTAATATCCATTTCTCTGGTTTGTTTTGTTTCTTCTACCCACCATCAGAAAATTCCACAGCAAGGGAGTAGCTTGCTAAAATTTGGAATTGACTCAACTAGCTCTTTTCCATTCTGTTCACTGTTGGAATACAGCAACATCAAAAAAGAAATGTGGCATTCCTTCTGTTTACTCTGTGGTAGCAGCCTGATGGGCTCTTAGTGCTATTCCTGCTTGTGTGCCATGCTGCAGCACACATGATGCAAACAATGTATTTCCCTAGCAGTAAATACTCATAGCGTTATGCTGGTAAACCATGGGTTTTTCAGCAATAAGGTAGCACATGCTGGAGAACTTCTTTGTGAGCTTAGGTTACAACACAGGCTCAGCAACTGGATTTTGGGATAGAACTATTTCTTATACCCTTGTAGCATTTTATTCAGTTCAGTCATGAAAGGAATTTTAAAGTCTACGTAATACTACAGCAGTCTACTCCCCAAAAATTTTATTGGTGCTGTTTGTTGTGGTTTAAACCCTGATGGGTACTAAGCCCCACACAGCTGCTCACTCACCTTCCCTGCAGTGGGATGGGGGAAGAAGGATTGGAAGAGTAAAAGAGAGCAAACTCGTGGGTGGAGATAAAGACAATTTAATAGGGAAAGCAAAAGCTGTGCACACAAGCAAAATAAGGAATTCATTCACCACTTCCCACGGGCAGGCAGGTGTTCAGCCATTCCCAGGAAAGCAGGGCTCCATCATGTGGTTACTTGGGAAGAAAAACACCGTCACTAAACATCACCCCTCTTCCTTCCTCTTCCTCCAGATGTATATGCTGAGCACAGAGTTGAGCGGTGACACAGCCAAGACAACTGACTCCAACAGATCCAAGAGATGTTCCATACTATATGGCATCATGCTCAGGATATACAGCCTCCTCACTGGTGGGGTGGGGTGAGAAGCAGAAAAGGCATTGACTCTGCCTAAGTGCTGCTCAGCAACAATGAAAACCTCCCTGTGTTATCAACACCAAATCCCAAATTCAGCCAGCTTTTGTGAAGAAATTAACTCTACTGTAGCCAAAACCAGCACATAGTTGCTTCTAAAAAGATTGACAAGCTTATAACTTTTTGTGGTAGTGTAAAGCTTGCAAGAATCTAGTCACCTCATTCAGAAGAGTTGTCAAACACCTGTATTTCCTCTAGAAAACAGTGGGAGCTGCAGAAAAGGAGTTTGTCCTCTGAAAAATAATTCCTCTCTGCACAATGCAATATCTGCTTCAGTAAAGCCAAGTGACACTAAACCACAATGATTTAGGTTCTCAGAGAATCTTCTCTATGCAGGTGGATGAGCAGGAGGCAAAGAAGCCCTCCAACAGTTTTTGTTCTATCCTTTCTCCCCATTAGTTACAGCTACTTACACATTTCAGCTTCCAGATCCACAAATAATATTCAAACCCAACATCTAAATGAAGTGTTTGTTTAAGCCCTTTCCACAAAGATGAAATTAAAAATTCTCCATAAAAAAAAAATAAAAAGCCTCTAATCCTCACCACTAACCTAAGGTTAGTAGAAAAGCTTAGTTAAACACATGCAGTAATTTTCTTAATCAGCCAGCACTTCAGAAAGACAGATGCTTCTGTTTATGTTGGTCTATTATCAAGTCTTTTGGTGTCTGAATAATTCTTACGCCTATCCTAAAACTTCATTAACATAAATTTCTTCTGTATTATTCTGCCTTTCGTGACAGATAGTACAAGTATTTTTGTTTGGTTGGTTAGCTTATCCTTATTGGCCTTGAGAATCACAGTATTTTGTGCATTTCCTGTATCTTTTGTCCAACAGTAGTGATAAAAATTAGGAATAATTACACCACGTGTGTGAAAATCAAAAGCTGTATAAGAACTAATTCTACAGTCTTGAAACTTCTGCAGGAAACCCACTGCTGTAACTGGCTTTTATTTAGTAAATACTGTCTGTTAGTCAGAGCTGTCTAGAGGGACTTATGCAAACTGAATGTAAATCACAGACCGGTTGAGGCTGCAGGGGACCTCTGGAGGTCATCTGGTCCAGCACTCCACTCAAGCAGGGCCAGCTGAAGCTGGCTGTGCAGGACCATGTCCAGAATGCTTTTGAATATTTCCAAGAATGAAAACTCCACAACCCCTCTGGACAGCCTGTTTCAGTGCTCAGTCGTCCTCAGAGTAAAAAGTTTTCTGATGTTCACACAAAAATCTGTGTTTCATTCTGTGTCTGTGCCCATTGCCTCTGGTCCTGTCACCAGGCACCACTGAAAAGCCTCTCACTCCATCCTCTGTGCACCTTTCCTTTAGGCATTTATATACACTGAGATTCACCCAAGCCTTCTCCTCTCCAGGCTGAACCATCCAAGCCTTTCATTACAGGAGAGGTGCTGCACTCCCCCAGTAATCTTCATAGCCCTTTATTGTGCTCTCTGCAGTATGTCCATGTCTTTTGTGCCGAAGTTCAGAACTGGACACAGCACCCTAGTGAGGCACCACCAGTGTGGAGTTGAGAGGACGGAGCAACCATTAGGCTTGTCACATATCTCTAAGTTATATAATACTAGAATAGGTAGCATGGAAATTTGAAAGCTCTAATTCTGAAATTATGTGTCTCATTTCATCAATATTCCCTAACCATGACATCCTTAAATAAAAAAAAGAAGTGAAACAAGACAGATCTTGTTCCATAATATGTAGATTCCATAGATAAGAGTCTTTCGTATTTATATTCTTGTGTCTGGTTAAACTAATTAATTACCTCAAATTTCTATTCCTGGCTGACCAAAAGACTCAATTCTATATTTTTGACTCACACTTCTGCTAATGATGCTGGGCACCAGACAGACCAAGATGCCCCTGTATTGGCTTCACACAGATGTAAAAAAGGCTCTCCTTCATATTCTCAAGTGCATTTCACACAAAATATCACTGTGACATTCAAAAACTAAACAAGGTTTTAGAAACTGTCGTGGCAATAGGAATTATTTATTTTTTGACTATGCTCTCTTGAACAAGAGGATGCTGAATACCTTTCTTTCCATCTTTTATGGAGAGATTTTCTGAAATGGTCCAGCACAAGTGTGAATAAATGAAAAAGCTTTGTAAATAAAAAGTTTTAATCTTGAAAGGAAGACATTTGTTTTTTTCTGTTCTCCGCATTCTCTGTACTTTTCTTTTATTTCACTTACTAAAAATAAACCCCACAGCCACTCTTCTCATAAGTAAAGCAGTAAATCAGGAGAGATGTGCAAAATGTAGCAGAGTATAGATTTAAACAAAGTACTCTACTTCCTCATGACCCTCTTATTTGAATATCAACTCACTGTGTATCTGTTTTAGCAAAAGTCTCACTAGGCATCCAGTGTGCAATCAGTTTGTTCCCCTTCCACTGAGTGGCTATTTAAGAAACACAAATGACAGTAGAACTCCAATCCATTGCTGTCTATTCTCTGAATCACGAGTAGAGTTAAATAAATATACAACAGAGTGACTAGGTTGCATACAAGCAAAGTTACACAATACAAGGCTGGTATCAGCTTTCCTTGGCCAATATTTCTGAAGTGCTTCAAAACAAACCTAGAGAATAGGCTTCCAATCACCCCGAAGTCAAGCATTATATTCTACTTATAGATTCTACTTAGTCACCTCAGTTCAGGCGGGCTTCNGCTGTAGCTCATCAAATTTGCTACTAGTAATATTAATCTGCAAGTCTTTTTGCACTGACAGGCTTATGTCACAATTAACAGATAAAACAACTGATTATTACAGCTGTTGCTATCAGCACCAAGCGGGTGTTTTGTGACCAAAACTTAATGGAATCAATGTTTTTTTTCCTCCCTCATCTTTCAGTGAACTCTGGATACAGCCATCACTAGCCTACTTCATAGTCCTCACTATACACAGTGGTATTCGACAAGATAATAAAATTATCTATTCTTGAAATAATTAAGCTTATGGACTGATAAGAATGTTAAATATATTTGTTGTATTTGGTTATAGACACATAAGTTTTTATTAGCTTCTATCAAGAACCATTATAACATCATAATACATAATATACATTCCTATATTCCCAATATAGAGCACATTCTAAAATCTTCCTGTTTAAAAGTACTGTAAACATGTGAGGAATTTTATACGGCTCACCAGCCTTCACATTCTACCAGAGCCTAACACTGCCTTCTGTTTATCTCTACATACAGCACAGAAAATATAAGAGAAACAAATTCCTTCCAGCCTCCAGCTTAAAAAACTAATTCATATTAAAATACGACACTGACTTGCAGTGGAATAAGCCAGGTGAAACTAACTGCTCTACCAAACTTTGACAGACAGCTTCAATCAGCCTACTTATCCTCCATGTGCAAGGTGTAATCCAGGCTTCTGCCAGCTGCTTCCCTAAAAGGTTCTTCTTCATTCTCTACATCAGTATTGCTAAGGCAACAACTCCTTCAGTAGAAGTCCACTGTGAAACATGTTGAAGACAGATAAGGATACGGGAAATGCACTTGCCTGTATTTGTACCATTCTGCTCCTTCTCACAATCCTGGTAGCACAGAATAACTGCTGTTGTGGTTTGAGGCTCAGGCAGAGGCATCAGAGAGTGACTTTGGTTTATCAGCAAAATTCTACCCCAGTTTGCAACAGCTGGAGATGGCACAGATGCACTGCGTCTGAGAACACAGCCCCATGCTTGATTACAGGGACCATATTCCATTGCCCTATTGATTCCTGAGCTATACAGAGCACAAAGAACTCCTTTGGAAAGTTATCAGGAGTGTGGTACCTTGATTCCACTACATGCAAATGGTTAAGGGATTTTGTTCTACTGTTTGGTTTTTTTCCTTGATATCCCATTGTATTTCTTCCAGGCATAGATTTTCACCATCTGATTTGCATTTTTTGGCTGGTTTCACCCTTGGCTTAACTATAGCATACCTAGGTTCATATTTTTCAGCAAAGATTGAAAAATAATTAATATTCTATCAGCAGGAACGTGATTAACATAGTTCTAGAGTCAGTTCTAGACGGGAGTTACAGGAAAGAAAGAAAATACAAGTTTTTATGCCATGTACCCTAAGAGCCCTTGTCATTCAGGTATTCTAGAATTAAAAATGCAGGCATGTGCTTTAGGTTGCATTAATGAAACACTGCTGCACCATAGCTATACCACACCGTAGAATCTTTTTTCTCTTCCTCTATTTGTTTACACCATAAGCTACATTTTTCCTGCAGTGTAACATTTCTTCTCTAGATGAACCCTTTATACTAGGCCTTGTCAAGACTGTTCACTACCCCATAAAGCTATTCTTTTAAAAGCGAATGGGACAAAATTATCTACGCCTCTAGCCTGCTCTTTTTCTGCAGAGTTGTGTGAAGGCAAGTATAACACAAAACCTACCCCCTGCCCCTGAAACCTCAAACCAACTCCCTTTCTCCCACACACCTTCCTTTATTCCAGGGGCCTGAGCCTGATTTGCCTGAAGCAACAAAATCCAGCTGCAGTTGCTTTACCTCCGCTAATCACTTTGAGACGTGTGAAGATCTAACAGAAGCAACAAATCACCTGGGCTTGGCACCTCCAAGACAATAGGAAAGTAAGGAATAACCGGTCATGGAGAAACAAGTATCCTCTCCCCTCTGTTATGGCAAATGGCTTCGTGAAATCTCTATGGTACCTGGTGGAATCAAGGCTGTGTTGAGATATCAATTCAATCAGACCCTAAGCTGCTGTTTTGTGGGTAATCAGTTAATACAGAGAAGAGGAATTCTGTTCTCTATGTATCTGGCAGTGTTTGGTTAATGGTTGGTCTCAATGATTTTAGAAGTGTTTTCCAACATTAAAGAGTCTATGCTATATGTTGATGCATATGCATCAAAAAAGCTTTATACACTTACTCAGTGACAGGCCTACTAGCGAAACTCTAGAAGCAAAGCATGCATGAAACCAGAATGTGAGGAGCCAAACCATTTTTTACATGAAAATATCTATGTTTATATCTTGCCAGTCACACAACTTCAATTGCTATGGGTTAGCGCTCATCTTTTTAGCTCAATTTGCTTTAGGAGGCTTTGCTGTCCCAAGGCTGTTTGTGTTGAAGAAGTGTTGTTGAATCCTCTTACTTCTGGGGAGTTGATTAGGTCATTAACATGCTCTCTTCTCCCTTGTTCTGGCTTTACTCACTCAGGCTACAGAGGGGCCTATATTTGCCAGGATTAGCAAGGCTTCTCCTCCTGATCAAGAGGAAGATGTCACCAGTCCCATAATGGTTTTCATTTTTATTTTTTGATTTAGTTTTTTACTGTATCACAGAACCTTTCCTGCCAAAATCTTTCCTTTGAAGGAAAAACACCAAACCCTACACACAAAAACCACAAACAAACCAAAACCCTAAACAAACGAACAAAAAACCAAACCAAACCAAAACCACAAAAACCCCCAAACACACTCCCAGCATATAAAATGTACACTATAAAAACTATAATGCTTGTAAACGTATGCCACAGCACAACAGAGATCATTGATTGGTGCGAGGAGGTCCAACAGACCCTGCCTGGAGTTCATGTCACTGCTCAGAGTCCCTCAGAGAATGCATAGACACTCTACACTGCACTCCCTCCCTTTCCAGATTACTACTGTAACTATCTTTATTATTCTTCCTGCAGTCATTCTCTGACATGTTGCTTGCAACTGCCTTCTTTTACACACACGTAAACATGACATACATACAAAGCTGTTAAAGATTTAAGCACCAGTGAGCCATGACATCCTATAATGGCTATCGCTGCGACATACTGGGGGGCAATCATCTCACCTACCTCACAGCAGTGTAGATCCTATGGCAGAGCTCATCACTGTAGAATCCCTCTGTGGTCAATGAAGAGAAAAAGGTTTTTATGTGATTCATTAAGGACTTCAGGATAGTAAGTTACATACCCTAAAATCACCCATTTTTTTCCCCTCAGTATACAACCTGTAAACTTTCCAGGACAGACAGCATCTCTCTATTCTCCCTTGTACAGTGCCAGGCACAGTAGGGCTTTCTGACAGGGTGGTGATAAATAATAATGATGAACACTGTCAGCTACAGTAACAAGTAAGCAGCGACCAGCCATACTAACAACCTGGACAAAAATACCACGAAGTCAAAAGGCCACCTCCCTGTAGCAATGAGTCAGAACTAACTGGGTGTTCCCTGCTGAACTTTTATGAAGAGATTAAACTGTGCTAAAAGACACAATGTGAGTCAGCCAATAATTCCTCCAAATATACGGTGTTTATTCCCCTTCTCATCACAGGGATGAACAGCTAGTCCAAGTTCCTTCCATTAACTGGACTATTTCCATTTTTGAGTTAAGTGTTAAACTTTTTTCTTCTCTTTGCTTGGAAGGGTTTTTCCAAACTGCTACCACACTAGACTTAATCTGCAATGGACCTGTGAAACTTCCCATGTTTTTCTTTGTATGCACAGTACAACTCTGGAGCACTCTGTCTTCTTCAGCACCCTCAATAACAGTTACATTATGTTATTTCCTCGACCATAATAATTTTTTTCTCAAAAAAAATTATGGATTCACCTTTTTTTCCCTGAGTAATTTCTGATTGTTTGTATGAATATTTATTTTGTTTCAGAATTTGCGTCCCTTGGAGACAAAGAAACTTTAAAACGCACAGATTTACTGACTTTATAGTATTTTGTATTGTATTCTTCTCCTTTTTCTTGATAGATTTTTTTTTCTGGTTTTAGCAAAAATATCTTTTCAAAGGATTTTTTCTTCCCTTAACATTATGAAGTCCCCAGTACTTCCAAATAAGTTGAAGAATTCCGAGAATTGAGAGGTCTTTTAAAGAAACGTAACAATTTATCCTGATACCATTTATCATCTTCTATTATGAAACATATAAGGGCTCCAATATACAGCTTTAGAGATAATAATACGCAAAATCCTTAGATGGTGCAAAACTGCTTAATGCCAGTGAAATAAATAAACCTGCTCCCTTTTACGCCAGTAAAATCTTGGGACTTAATTTTTTTACAGTGAAGATTGCTGGTCAACAGTTGTTGGAATGAAAGATTCTCTGCATCTGTTCTCCACGGTATCAGAAGATAATTAGCAGCTCTAAAGCAACTAAAAAGCAGAATCTAAAATACCTGTTGGGGCATTGCCTTCTTGCATTATTCATAACAGTTCCAAAGGGTAGAGTCTAACAAAAAAAGATACCTACAGCTTAGCACTGTAAAAATGTGTCTCATGTACACTCTTTCAGCTCTTTGCCATTTTAATGAACGGAATGTCCCATAATCTTTTAAAATATGTTCAGGGAAATCATACCATAGCTGACTCATACTCTGAGGTACACATTTAGTGGATGTACTTTGTCATAATCCCAAAGATTATAAGTGATTGGTCTTCAAGAAAACTTCCTTCGCCTCTGACAAATTCTTAGCATTGACAAAACAGGGTGGTTTGTTTGTTGTTTTTTTTTTCCCTACTTAATTTCTGGGGTTTCTTCTTGTTCCTTTCAATATTCTTGAAAATAAAAGGCAGCATTGTTTTGGTGGGACTTTGGCATTTTCTGAATTAGACAGAGCGAAGCATTGGTATTCTACTGTCACTTCACTGGATTCCCTCCTAACTCTTAAACTTGTCACCTGGACTGAGCACACATGCAATAGACTCTTGCCTCACTATGTTGAGAAAACATACTACGTTTTTCCTGACTTCGTGGTATTGTCCAAATGACCTAAAACTTTTTTGCCTAACCTCCATGTTTTGAGGACTATAACTAATGTATGTAGGAACAGGAACCTACAACAGATATTTGGGTCAGGTTTGCAATGCCAAAAGGACAAGCAAACATTAGGAAAGAACAGAAGATTAAAGCATTTGTTATTGCATTAGGAAGAAATCCTTTACTGTGAGCGTGGTGAGGCACTGGGACAGGTTTCCCAGAGAAGCTGTGAAAGCGCCATCCCCAGGAGTGTTCAAGAACAGGTGTGATGGGGTTTTAAGCAATCTGGTCTAGTTGAAAGTGTCCCTGTTCTTGGCAGGGTGAGGGAAGGGTAGAACTACATGATCTTTAAGGTCCCTTCCAACCCAAACCCTTCTATTATTCTATGATTGTAGCTGCTTTACCTGCTTGCCTTGCCTCTTGTAGCTGTATTTACATCCACCTTCTGGGCAGTAATCTTTCAGTCAAGGGATATCACTCTGAGCCTGCTTTGTAATATGGTTGCAGTTAGAAGGCTGAGTAATGGATCAAATCAAATACTGTACACCAAGCTCTATCTGGCACGTTCATAGCCTGTGACTGAAAAGCAGCAGTGAGAACTCCTGCAGTGATACATCATACCTATCAAAGTCTACTTTATCCTACATTCTGTATTCCATTTCAGATTTGGTTAAAAACTATTCCCCTAGACTTTTTGGGAAGTGTGGGGATTAAAAAAATGTAATCACAGAATGACCTGAACATGCTGCACATACTGGGGTACCACTCACTCCCCTCCTTCCTAATCTGATAAAGACCTAGGATGCTTTGACATTCTGATGAGTTTTAAAACCACTAAAGATTTCTGGCAAGCTTTAAGACTGACCAACACGTGCCCTTTGCATCAATTAAGATAGGTTTTGCACACATTATTATACCACCAGAGATAGGACTATACACCCAGAAAAGCCCAAGCAGAACCTCTCTGGCTGGGACTTGGTTATTCACCCATATGCCAAAATAGGAGAATTGTAAACTTCAAGGTTCCTTTAAAATTATGCAACCTCCCCTAAGGAAGGTTGGAAAGGTGTCACTACTTTCAGGGACTAAGAAGTTCAGGATATCCTAGTGCTAAAATAAAGCCTGAAGTGGTTTCCTAGAGGCTTATAGCAAAGATTCTCCAAATTCTGCCCAGCTTCCCCAAGCAGAGGTGAGTACTGTGAATCACCAGATAAAGCATCGCTCCAAGGCTGTAACAGCTTTCACCCTGAGATGCACTGACGAGCAGGTGGAGCAGAAGACACAAAGCAAAATCCTCTGTGTATCTCACCCAGCACTGCAGAATCTGAACCCAGTCCAAGTTCCTACAAAATGGTATCTAATCCTAAATCACAGAACAGCAATGAATTTTAAATGCTTAATATTTTGCCAGCATGGAGCTGATGAAACAGAAGTGATCTCTCTATGCTTATTTTAATGACATAGATGTTGCGATGCTCACACATAAGAGGACCTGCTATTCCTATTTCTCAAAATTTTACATACAAAGAATTTTAATACATACGCATAAGGCCCTCCATACCCCAATTCTAGCCAAAATACGCTTGAAAAAATTCAATACATGTATTTTACTCAATTGATCTGCCCCAGATAATAGAACTGAGGCCAGTAACAGTCTAATTTCAGTTGTGAAGTGTTATTAGTATTTCTGAACTACTGCAGATAATATATTAAGCAACATTCTAAGCAACAATTCAGTTGTAAAATTTTATCTTCAATACGTGCACAACTTGGTTTTGGATGAGAATTGCTTTGGGGGAAGCAAGGAATGTTATCGATAGGAACCTTGGAACAGCTGCTAGGAGCAAGAGTGTCATTAGTACAACAGCATATTGAACCCTTTTGGAAGAAAAGGACTGTCTTGTCTCCCTTTGCTACAAAGAACAATTAGAAATAGTGGTACTGACTTTGAGTAAGTTCACAGTCCTGTCCAACTGTGCTGTTTTGCGTCGTTACAGGAGAGATCTGATAAATGAAAACTTTTTGCACTGCTATGCACAATACTCAAAGTGGCAGAAGGCTGTTATGGAAACTAAACATGGGCAAAACATAGCTGAATAATGACCTGTTTCCTTACCACTTCACTACAGTGGCAGTGAAATGAGGCAAAATTAGACTTATTATCATGATTTTCCCAACAACTTACAGGAAAAATTACTAACCAACACACAACTTGTAGTCACTGGAAATGCTTTTATACTGCAAAGATGTGCACATTTGGGCTCCCTTTGACTTTGCAAAGCCTCTTTGAGCTAAAGGTGGTGTAGCCCTTGAGATTCATGGTAGATGAGAAGCAGGTGGTATATAATACAGAGAATTGTATTAATAGTTTGTGGGTTTTGTTTCTAGATTTTTAGTCAGGAATAAATGCATTAGATAGAATACGAGTCGTTATTTCTTCAAGTTCAATGTCGGTATTAATTTGACTCTGTTTTCAGCAGTGAAGATGGAATATATATTCTCCAGAGGTCCCCTTCCAACATTAACTGCTCTGCAAGTCTAAAATTCACTGCTTTTTAATGAATATTGATATTTTTCTCCAGGTCACTATATTAAACTCAGGTTGTTAGACTGCACATTCTATACTCAAGAGACAGGTAAAAAACAGAAGGAGAGCAACATTTTACACCTTGTGTTTCTACAGTCAGTGAAATTTTCTCCTTAATTCTTGGCAAATTATTTTCTACTCATGCCAGTTTTCCCCCTTCCCAGTACTGCTATGGTTCTGATTACCTTACCATATTCATTTTATGCTGTCTATTAAAACTGAGATTTTAAAGATGTGTGCCCATATTGTTAAAAGAGGGCACACTTTCCTAACTTTAACCCTCAGACTTAAATACCCAAGTTCCTGAGAAAATAGATGGAGCTTCCAAAACCGAAGTGTCAGTATTCTAAATTAGGAACTTGTCTCTTTCTGTTAAGTAAATATAAAACATAGACCCCCAACCTTAACTAAATTTTGTACCCGAAGTTAAAATGCACTAATATTTGTCCAAGTTGCAAGTAAAAGAATAACTTTCGAGGACCAGACGAAGAGAGATAGGAAGGTGAAATTTGATTTGAAACCTATTCTGGTTTCATCCCCCATTCAGCACATATGCTATTGATCAACTGCACAGCAAGGGTAGCCTCCTGTCTTCTTGACATGAAGATCCACCCGGATTTTGAATTAAAAGGACTAATTCATCTCTCTGTTCCTTTTCTGTTACTCATTACCTCAGGGTAAAGCATGAGAAAGTAAGCTGGGTTCAGAAGAAACAACAGGATGAACCATCCCCTCTCTACAAGAGCCTTCGCAATCAGGCAGCCCCTTCAAAATATATTTCCCAGAACAACCTTTTCTTTTCTCTTATGTAAGTTGTAGTTCTTGGGAGTTCAAATAGTGTGGGACTCTTGTTCAGACCAAATACTCCTCTGGTTGTCCGACTTCTACCCACCCTGTTTCCCCCCGTAAGTGCAAAGTACAAGGCTGGTCCTAACTGCTGCCTCAGGAAGGGTTCCAGCATCCTCCTCTCCTTAGGAGGAACAACCCAGCTGGTAGCATGTGTCAGCAACTGGAGTGCACCAACAGGCTCTGCAACTTTGAGGGGTTTGGCCACCTCTGGTACAACTTTGTAACCTCAGATCAGACTGCTGTGAAAACCACTGAGAAAGCTGTGCAAGAAGCAGCTGTGAGAAATCCTGTCTGTGAGGGTCTTTCCCCCTTGACTCATGAGGTGCAGTGAGCAAATGTTTGCATTTTCACTAAGTTCCACACAGCATTTTGCCATTCCCCAGTTCCTCTTATACCGCCAAAGCACTACACTTGGAACTAATTGCTTTGCAACCAGAGAGGTCAACTAGGGACAGGATTCCCAAAAGCAAGTTAATTTTATTTCTTTAAAATGTGTCTCATGTGATTGGAAATTTTGCTTTGTAAATTTAATCTTATACAGATCACTTATAATGTATTCCTCATGAATTAATACTAACTGTTTCTCTGAGCTGCTCCAGACATCAGACAAGCTGTTTTCATTCTTTCCTGAGTCTAATGGACTAGGAAAAGCTATGATTTACAGTGTTCAGCTGCACTGAAATCATTAGTCTGAAGAATTTATCCACTCACACTATTACTGCTAGTATTTGTACTGCAAAATTAACAGAAACATACTGTCTTTAGTGTGAGCTTCTCTGCTGTTACCTTCTGTCCCTCTCAACTCTGGACACTACTGTCCTCAAACTTGCTTTGCAGAGCTGCTGTCATTTTCTGACCACATTATACTCACTGAATATGGCAACACCAATATGAAAAAAAACCAAAATAACATAACAGGAGCTCCCATACAAGCTACCAACAACTGCAGTAAGGAATAGAAGTCCAGACACACAGTAACATCCTGGTGCTAGATTCTGTACAAACATAAACCGGGGGAGGATAAATCCCACAGCCAGAGTTATGAATAGACTGAAGAATTAAATTATCCCTAGGCTACATTACAGTAAAGGCTATTCAGAAGAAGACTTTCATGAAAACATGAACTGCAAAAGAAGTTCTCATCACACTTTCTCTCGTGAGAAAAGTATTCAGCAAAACTGGGAGCCAGTGAAAGCTGAGCTCTAATGTAAAGAGGTTTATTGATCTAAGTGAAGTTGGAAGATTCATTCATACCCTCCTCATACAATATTTGTGTTTTAAAACAAATGGCTCCATGACAGTTTTCCTTAGAGGCACAGAATTGCATGCATTAAAACTACATGAATTAAGGGTGTTGCATTGGCCAAGGTTTTCCATTATTTTTGCCATTTTTTCAGCCACACCCTTTTGGTATACTACATCTTTAAGTGTTCGTGAAGATAACTTTTCACATGAATTCCCCCTTTGCATATAGAGGTTTTGGGTGTGCAGGCTTTATAAAAAAGGAAGGAAAGTGCCTCACAGAAGCATCACATTTTGTCTCTTACGTGCAACACTCCTGTTTTGCCATACAGCTTTCTTGTAACACACTTAAACACTTATTAGAAACTTTAAAAAATATTTCAGTCATGAATAACTTCCACAGTATAGTCATGCTTACAAATTTTATACAACTCGTGTGATCTGACTGCAGAATACATTTTTGATTAATCAGACCTAAGGTTTAAATAATGAAACAGCAGGTGGGGTAACTACAAAATTAAAACTCTTAACAGCCTCAGAGTAATACAGTCATAAATATAAAAGAGTTCAAAACACCTCATTTGCATTTTCGAAAAACATCCTCAACAACTTACTCTGCATTTCTGTTCCCAGAAGAGGGCGATATTTCTGTCAGCTGATAAATGCCTCCGGCTCTCGCTGCGTTTCACATCTTTCAAGGGAAGGCACATCCACATGACAAAGGGTTACCTTTCCCTTTGGAAGTAGCCACTGCTTTAATAGAAGCAATTTCTGGAAGGTGTAGGATATCATTCAGAGACTGCACACCCACTTTGATCAGCTGTTAAACATCAGGTATTTCCCACTTGAGGAGAGTATCTGTAAGAAAATGGTGAAAGAGATTTGTCATAACCTTGCCATTTGAATGATCACCTTTTGTTCCCATGAACATTTCTAAGCCAGTTATGCCCTTTCAATTAGCAGCAGTTAAAATATTGGGATATACAGAGTTTGTGGGGTTTTTTGTTTGTTTGTTTGTTTTTAGCATTTATTTTAAGGATTAAAAAAAAATAAAAATTGAGTTTGCAAATCCATCCTTACTGTAATTTAGACTACTCAGGCTTAAACTGCCACTAGATTGGCATTGTATGACAGTAATTAAGGCCAATTAAATGCGGGCTCAAAAGCCATGCTAATGAAAACAAAATCAGTTTAGGTATTTCATCAAAGTTTAAGATCTTTTCAAAAGATTGCCCCTTTTTTTTTCCCTAGCTGAAGGGAAGCTTCTGCTTCAACAATGGTTGCAGAAGCATTTTCATGTCTAAACTGCTGCATCACATATGAAGGCACTATGATTTCTTCGTAGAATTTGTGCTCTTTTACCTTTTTCTCGTTATATATAATGCCAGCCCTGAGAAAAATGCAAACAGATTCTAGAAAGGACTCTGTTTAATATTTTTATTTAGAAGTATTTGCTACACATATATATGTATACACACACATTATATATAAATACCTGTTTCTGAGATACCTCCTCATGAACCATCTATTTTTTAATGGAAATTATTATTCAAACCCAAAATAACCTCTTCTGTGGACTATTATTTATATCCATAGTAAGGTTGAATTTTACATGTATCAAGTCCTCTTTGCTTTCAATGAGTATTCAGGAAAATAAAGAAAAGCTTTTGTCAGTGAATTGCTTACAACACTGACATATAAGAGTTAAGAAGCTAGAAGTTTAGATAAGTTTCTTAAATAAAAAAATGAAACATAATTTATTTGCTAAAGAAAGCTAAGAAGTAAGAGGAAAATGTATTGAAGCAGAGACAGTAAATGGATAATGGAAAAGCTGGGCAGGGTGAAGTAGCACCCTGAAGAGTCATGAGATTAAAGGTAGGAAAGGTTTGCCACTGCTCTTCATAAGTATTCAGAACTGGGACTGAAGTCAGCATGGATCAGCTGGTTCCATGTAGCATAACAGCAGAGGAAAAGATCAGTTCTTTAGACAGCTCAAGATCTTCCCATAATCTGACAATGGAAAAAACCCTCAAACCAAAAAGAAAACAAAACCAAGACAAACTGAAGCAAAAAACAAACAAACAAAACCAACCAACCAACCAACTCACAAAAACAAGAGAGGGAGTTTCAAAACAAAGGGTCACAATTTCTCTCAAAAAACACAGAAGCAATGCAACCAGCCCACATACTTTCAGGAACCAAAGGTTAATGACTTAGTGTATTTACGTGCCTTGCTGTGATCCCATAGAGCTGATGATCAGTGATGGACAGTTTGTCAAGGGCCTAGACAGCCCCTGTCCTGAGCAATGGAAAAGCATGGGAGCAGTTGTCATGTCAGGATGTTCCCTTTATGGTATGAAAGAAACTCCCTGTCCACCAATTGCATAAACCCTAAGAATTTTCTCTTAGAAGGGAAGAGGTTTAATTCTTTGCCAAGTTATCCTAAATACTCCTGAGAACTGGAAATGTTATATGTATGCTTGACCAGACCAATAAATAAAAACAGGCTCTCTCTTCTTTCAAGAGACAGAACCCCTGTATTGACCCTAACATCCTGCTGTAGGTAGTCAATAACTCTATCTAAAGCACGTGTTTACCATGTCCCATCAGCATCCTGGTTTGTCTGCCCGCTGTTTAATCTCATTAAATTAGCAGCTATGGGATGAAATGGCAGAGTACTTCAACCTGCATCACACAAGTGCCCTGACCAGCTACAATTGCCCTAAACAAATCAGATCCAACTCTATACATCCAGAATCTTGGATACAGGGAAACACTAATAAATTCTGTTAAAATGGGAGGAGACAAATAATCAGGGAAGGCAGGGATAGTTAATGAAGTTTTGACTGCTTTTGTTTAATCACAATGTTCCTACACAGGATAACCGACCTAATAATCTCTCTAAAGATGTGAGTGTACAGGTGTAGGGAGGTAGTTAACACCTGTAATATCACTAGGTGACATTGAAGGGTGTGTATATTTTCCATGCAATACAGGTGGTTTCTAAAATACAGGTATTTACCTCCTTTTTTTTTTTTCTTTTCATATACTGTGATCATAAACATGGCTTTAAAATAATGTAGGCTAAAACTAGGTTCCTACAGCAAATATCTTCAGGTGGGACTCAGGCTTGCGAAGGAGCAGTTTGTGACTAGTGCAGCCATGCAAAAGAATCTGCTAAGAGAGATGGAAAACAGAAATGTACCCAATTTTCCCATTTCATTAATTTTTAAAGAATTAAGAAGTTACATCTGAAGGATGTAAAAGGTCCTGCATAAAGAGAGGAATGTATCCAAATCACTGTCTAAGTAGGAAAGTTCATTTAATTTTGAAGAATTCTGTTTAGTTCTAATGAGCTCTGGATGTAGAGATGGGAGAAGTGACTGCCAGATGGAATTTGTTTCACACTGTCTGAACTCTTTCCCCAGAGAGCCACAGGATTCTGACTACAAGGGGATAGAATATTAAGAAATGGAAAGGGTCTCATCTGTCCATTGCATCATACTTATTCAGAGTAACTATTCTGTTTTACTTTCAGCCAAGAACAGAATCCTGAAGGGTTTTTTGCTAAAAAATATTTTAAAAATAAAAAAGTGTATATTCATTCACAGAATAACCAAGATAGGTGGTGTTTAAAGATACAAGACAACCAAAGCCTCACTAGGAATACCCATGTAATCCATCACTGAGCCTTTATCACTTCATCCACATTCTTTCAATTTTGTTGTATTCTTGGCCTGCCCAAAATCTGTGAATAACCACCACATTATTGATTAAAAGGACAAGGTAACTGCATGAAACAGAATGAAAACACTAATTCATTTCACAGATTATTGAGGTGCTGGTGGCTTCTAACAAATTCTGGTTATGCAAGAGTCACTGCACACGAATCTAGAGGCACCTTTGGATTTGTGTTACTGAAGAGTCTGAGAAGTTCACCTTTGGCAGGAAAGTCAGTCTACTTAAGGGTTTCCTATCCTTTCTTAAAGTAACAACCAACCTTGAGCTAATTTGGAAAGCTTTAGACCAGACCAGTCAGAAGGTACAAAAAGATACAGAGAGCAGTAGTGCCATGGGGGCTTCTGATTTATACAAAAGCATGAAGAGATATCAGAGGAGACTGTACAAAATTGCAAGTGGTACTGCAAAATTTTTGCATTTTTCACAGAAGACAGCACTCTAGCATTGAATGACAAAACTGATTTTTTAAAAATAATATGGGGAATCTGTTATAGATCTGGAAGTTGCATTCAGACTTCCTCAGGCCCAGCCCTGAATCTAAACCTCTGTTGCTTCAAAGGTTTAGTATCTTTCAGGACTGCATGTTTCCAAGGCCTCTGGTTTCCGTAGTAAAACGGGATGTAGCTTAGAGTAAAATTTAGAGTTCCTCATGTTCTATCGAAACCCTCTGTCAGTATAGTTCCTTTATATCTGGATGTGTACATCCACGTAAAATACACAGAATATGTTTGCCACTACACTTCTCAAAGACAAAATGTGTCCTTCTGGCCTCTCCAGGACATAAAAGGTATTTGTCAAAATTACTTAAAACACACCTCACACACAATGCTCTGGCATGTCTGTGAATACTGGCAGGTTTAGGTGGTCAAGTGCTACCCTAGCAGTTGTAGCTGGACCACAGGCCCAGAGAAAGCAGCTATAGCTTTCAAATATGCTGCACTAAATGTAGTGAGAACCAGGCTCCATTTGTTCGAAGAGGAGAAGATAAATGGAATTATGCATACTTCCCCATAAATAACTATTGCAGGAAGTATTCTGAATGCAACGTGAGTGTAAAGATCACAAAAAGATAATTGACTCTGGACTAACAGCATTTCAATACTGAGCATCGTCAAGGCAACATTGCAGCTTTCCTGTCAGGTTCACGCTTTATCCTTTGGCTCAACTAGATTTGGCACCATGACTTGCAACGAAGTAGGTAAGAAAAAATGTGCCTGTGACCCTCGAGACCAAGAGGTGTCGTGTTGTAAGCAGAAAGGCTTCCGTGCATATCACATTACAGATGCTGTAAAAAGTCCTCTATATCCTGCAGCTGAATAGTCAAGCCTAATAACACATTTGACCTTTACGAATATACAAACAGGATGGCAGAAGAGATTATTTTAATCAGATCTGAATGCTTATGAGAGGGCAACATGCAATTATACAGGTTATGCAATTATGCTTCTATCTAACATTTCAGCAGAAATCAACTTAAAAAAACCAACAGAGGTTCCTGTTGCAATAGCCATGAAGCACAATAGCACTTGGATTACAATTTAAAATACATTTTATGAAACACACAGAGATTTCCATTGGCTAAAAAACATAACCACCTCAGACTGACTTTTAGAGATTTAACAGCACATGTTCTACTGCTGTGTGTCAAACTGAACTTCACAAGCTCACTGATCTTTGCTGTACATATAGGATATGCGTGCAATCACTTTTGTTGCAAGATTTTTTCCCCATCTCTGGACAGGGTGAGAAACAGGAGCTCAAAAAAATATTATAGAAAAAAAAAAACAACCTACATTCTAAATCTAGTGGAGTAACACAAAGAGAGCATAGAAAAACAGTTTTTTGAGCTAGTTCTACTATCACAAACCATGATCTCCCAGCCCCTCATGAATGCCTCCACATACATGTCACAAATCAGAACAGATGACTATTGGATATTCCCAAGGGCGAGCTTTGTGCATGAAGGACAACACTGCAAATGAAAGTTATAACAAACCATTATCAGTGGGAAGCAGTTCCTGAGGGGATGGACAAAATTTTGAAGAGCACTAGGCAGTAATGAATGCAAGAACAACAGAGCGCAGGGATAGATTCTGGTCTTCATGCTGATCTCCTGGCTGTGGTGTAAACAACAGAGATCCCTGATGGGGTAGAGCTGGAAAGGCAGCTGGTTTATAGGCTGTCAGGTCAAGTAAGAGAAGTAAACTTTTAACTATGCTCTTTGAGGCTTTTACTTTCTTATTTTATTCAGAGCACTTATGGGGACATGTCTGTGTAAAACCTTATACTACGTTCCTAGAGATACACCCACCAGATTTTGTCTGTGGTTACCCTGAAATACAATATTCCTGTAGGATCATTGAAATTAGCATAAACCACACATTAGCTGTTGTTCAAGACCATATATGATGATTTTACTGCTTTGCTTCTGCTTTTGATCAAGCTAAACCTAAGTTCACTTTTGACCCTTGCCTCATTTCAAATCATTTTTAATGATCCAATAGCACAAAGCCCGGTAATTTTTTTTCTTTACTCACATAGAAATTGAATTGTTTTCTGTAGCAACACTACGGTGTTGGTAATATTCTGGGAGATACAAATTGGCAGTTAAATAGATTTTTATAAAACCTGCCATTTCCTTAGCTGAAAAGATGGCTAGGAGAATAAGGAGGACAATTATAAATGCAGGTTAAGGAAAATGTAGCTCTCACAGCTTTTTAGGGGTTTGTTTGTTTTTATTTTAAACTTCCTATATTGAAATACTTGCTTATTCAATAAAGGAAGAAGGCATGTATTAGCTAATCACAGTAGATACTATACACATTGGATCTGAAATAAAACAAAAGGGTTTAAAAGGATATAAAGGAGCCATGCATTACTCGGGGGAAAAGCCACTGATGGATGACTGTTATCGAACCAGAAAGAAATAATGAGGCCGTGGCTTGCAAGTGAAAAAGATGGGTTTAAGAATGATCATTTAAAAGACACTGACACATTGGATCAGGATCCTTCCATTCTTTCTCTGAGAATGCAAGAGACATAATAAACAAGAAAGGAGGAACTCAAGTATGTGAATCCAAGAAGAAACATGAAGCAAATTGCAGCCTGTGAGACCTGGTCTAATCAGGGAACCGACACAATCGCCTAACTTCCAGAACAAAGTCTACAGAAAGGATATAGGCAGAAAAGGATGCAGAGATACATTGCAGAAGGAGGGGCAGCACAAGGTAGAAGAAAGGAAATATATATGCATGCTGACTGCAGCAGCACTGCCAAGTTGTACTGGATTGAAAGATGCACAGTCGGAATACTATGGGAAATTTCAGTAGAGCTCCAGGGCAAGATAAGAAGGCAGACCTGGCAATCTTTAGTAGGGGAAATGAAAGAAAAGTTAGAATGGTGATCAAGAAGGGTTTGTATGATTCACATCCTAGATAGGATAAAGACTGCAGAATGATATTGAAAGGAAACATTTTTCCTGCGAGGCTAAGATCATGTTCATGGCCACTTCCAGCTTGACACTAAGAAATGAACAGAATTCTTGTGCTTAGTAAAATAGCAGGTAGCTGATCAAAATGTGATGAAAGCTAACAGTATTTGAAGACATATTTACAAGATGGTACTGCAAATTTATTTTATTCTCTTAGAGCACATATTTCAGGCATATATAAAATTGCCTGAATCAAATCCCTTTTAAAAAGTATGCTAAGAACACATTTACATTTCAACTGAACCATCACTGAGGAGTGAAACAAGAGAGCAAGCCCAGTGCAACCTCAGAAAAGGAAACAAGAGTTGCAGGGAGTTTTTAGCTGTGAGGAAAAAAAGAAAAATCCACATTTTGTGTGTTCTGCCAGTATTTATTGGGAGACCTCAGACACTGGAAACACCAACAGCAAAGACACGTGTGACCACAGAGCAATCAAGCTACCGTGTATGAACAGGGGAGCAAAGTGGTGGTAGGGGGTTGTGTTTTCAAGGATGAGATGTATTCTCTCTCAAAAGGACCAAACCTAATTCTGAACTCGCAGTGATGCCAGAAAGGTTAGTGTGTATCAGACTAGGTGGTACAATCCCTATCAGTAGAGCCCAAATAATATTTTGTCACCTCTAGACTGATCTATAACCACTGACAAGTTATTTGAGGATGCCACAGTTTTATTTCAGATGTCAGGCTAACATTTCATTACTGAGTAGTTTGTCAAGCCTTCACAGTTTGTTACTTTTTGCCTCCCTCAAACACATTCAGCCAAAACAGGACAGCCACCAAAGAACAAAGCTTCTACATTTCATTTGATCTGCTTCACATACGAATTTCCCAATTCACATGGGGTAACAAGATTTAGAATATCTGATTTTAAGCCACTGGTAAAAACATACAGCAGCCCATTAAGACAGTCTTATTGTGGTAATATATTGCAATTTTAACTTTGGACTTTGCTATTGAGGAACAGCAATGTCAAATAAATATTCCAATTTAATAAAAATATAATGTATTTATTTTCTTCTCAAATCAAGAAAGGTAAGCAAAAAATGTTAGCAAAACATTTGACTTATTTTTTTCCTGCCTGTATTTCTTCAAAGCTATTTAAAAACCTGTCATCTGTGATCAGCATTTATGCTAGTTATATTCTTATGTTACAGTTTTAAAAGAAAAACAAGTCCTCAGTCTGGAGCAGTCCACCTACCAAGCTGCCTTGGAATCATGAGTGTTAAAAAGCCTGCAAGTTTCACCTTTCAAGGAGCAATGAGCACAAGTGCCAGAAACCCCTAGTTTGTCATGTTCTCTTGCTTGTCAACCTGCCAGGCAGATTGCCAAAGGCTGAGGCAGGAGAGCCAGCTACAAACCCAGCAGGAATCTGTCAGAGCCCTTCCTCAGCTTTGCTGAACTGAAAACGGTCTGATTTCAGCAAAGCAACGAGCTCTAAGGAAGCTGCGGTAACAAAGTAATTTGTTACTCTGAAAGAAGGAGCTATGACTGAAGTTGTCCTTTCCTCTGGTCCTGCGAAGAAAGTATTTATGAGAAATTTCCTGGTCAGCCTTACTCAGGCTAAGTCACAGGCAGATCTTCTTCCCCAGGTCACCTTCAGATACAGGAACTTGCATCACACTGTATAAACAGATTCACATCCTACCTAAGCCAAACATCCTTTTCCTCCCTCATGTTTTCCATAGAGGAGGGCATATTTATCTTGATGCTAAACTGTTCTTTCAGTCTGAGTCAGTGTTATGTTCATAACATCAGTGAACTAGACTCGCAGCCAGTCTTTGTTGGTACTTTCTTTTGGGGTTTTGTCCAGACTCTACTTTTGGTTGGAAATTAACTTAGGAAAAAAAAAAAAAATCTAAAAAAAGAGAACCCATTAGCTAGAAATTGAGCAGATTCCTTTCCTGGTCAGCACATCTTTGCTTTCTGAGTTGCTATTAACTGGTTTATGCCAACTGTGAGGGAAGAAAAGTTGTGAATGAACTGTGAAATGTATTCTAAGGGCCAGAGAGAACCCAAAACAGCCCTGATCTTTGGCTTATCCAAACAGTGACAGTTTTGATACTGAGAACAGTTCCTGTTCAACAAGATTTTAAAACAGAAGAATGGAGGAATGATAAAGCAATACAGAAACAACGCTTTTAAATGTGCCTTGTGCTCAGTGTTTTCTTAATCTCAAAGGTCCATGATATAAATTTCAGAGCTTCCAGACTTTTTTTTTTTTCCCAGACACCTTCAATATTTAGGACTGACAATAAGTTTGAAATGTCACCAGAGGTTTCATGTATTACATTAGCCTCCAGAGAGGGCAAGTCTCTACAGAAAAAACCCCAAACCCTAGCACTTTCAAATCAGAAACATCTATTATGGTAACACTAATTCTTCTAAACTGAATATTTTTCTTAGGACACCAGTTTTCCATTAGGTACTTTCATGCTGGCCAAATATGAAGAGTCAAGCGCTGCTCTGAAGTCAACGCAAGTAACTCTGAACTATTAAGGTTGCAGGATTTGGTTCCTGGGAGGGCTGGTCACTCATGGGATGAATGTATTAAGCTCACTGGGTGATGCCAGTAATCAATTTTGCAGTGTTGGTCTAAACCAAGGGGTGGAATGTGACTGCACTCTCATAATGGAAAGCAGCTCAGAGGAGATGGGCAAAAGTAATGAGCTCTGGGAATAATACAAAGAATTACCAGCAGTTATGATAAAGCAAGGTGAAGTTATCTCAGTGCAAGGAGGACTAGGGGTAACCTTTGTTTTTAGGTATAGTGCTGTACCAGAGGGTTACCTGGTTGTATAACAGCATTTCCTGAGATAATTAGTGGGGATGGGGAAGTGCATATGGGGCTCAGATCAATATAAATTCTAAAAATTGGAAAAGTTAAAAACTTTGAAGACAGCTGGCTTCAACCCACATAATAGTGCAAGGTTTCCCTGCCCATGGCAGGGAGGGTGCAAACTAGATGATCTTTAAGGTCCCTTCCAACCCAGACAATTGTATGAGTCTACAATTCCTTCCCATTTCTTGTGGACAACCAGCATCAAGTGAACATACAGGGACTATGATATTATGTTTGTATTATAATTTCAGTATACTGCTGAAACGCAACTCCCTTGAAACACCAAATACATCAAATAAATAAACTTGATAGTCAATCACTAAACCAACCTTGCATGGAATATCTAAAAGTAACCTGGTCAGGCAGTATTGGACTCTGACAGGTCCTCCTTACTCTCACTTCTACAGAAGAAAGCTAAATGAAAAAGAACAGTAATGTGACAGGGCAACAATCACAGCCTTGGCTTTTAACTGGGTTCCTCCATGTGGAAACAAAAGTGACAAACGGTGGCTGAACTGAGCTCCTGCCAGCCCTGAACTAAAGGCACACGACATTTCAATGAACGTGTCTTAACAACACATCACTTCATACACTCACAAAAATTGACTAACCAAACTCAGCCACTATAAAAAACCCATAGGCTCTTGCTTTTGCTATTTAAGTTGAATCTGACTAATACTAAACAGAAATTTCTGTGTGTTGAAATTATCAGTCCTTTGTCCACTATCATGTATCTTCAGTATTGCAGGAATGTTTATAATCTCTGCCTTGATTAAAATTATTACAGGATTACTTAAATTTCATTGCATTTAACATACAGAAAAAAAATGCAAGACAAATACGTGTTCTTTTCACATCTAGAAAGAAGAATTATAATGAAGCACACATGAGAACACCATAGAGCAAGGAGAAATTTAGTTGATTTCTTTCAAATAGCACAAAGCCTTGTATTCAAGAAAAAAGGATGCCTTTTACAAAGAGCCTGTAATGGTGTAAAAACTTATTCTATACTTCTAAACTGACAACAGGCATGTTTAATCACTCAGATATTTGATCAAATTTATGATTTCAGTATTCCTGAATAAATAGAGTCTCTGTCTTGCCATTACACTAACTTGCATATATCCAAGATGCCAGCATCAGCATTCACCAAAAAAGGACTTCTAGGAAAAAAAAAAAGTTTGAAAAACATGAATTTTTAAGAGGTTGGAAACATATACAGAGATAAATGTATGTAACAATTCCAAAGATATGTGACAGCATGAAGTGGAGTGGGTTGATGAAGAAACATTGTAATTATAAAACCCTGTAATTTGGAACAGGGCTAGTTGATTCCTGCAATGGTGTAATTCTGCTGTTTTTAACATTACATTATGTAGCTATGGTATCTGATTAGGCAATTTACATGGAGTGATTTGACAGGAATTTTAAAATATCCTTGCTGCTTTATGTATCTATTAGAAAAGAACATTTCTATTTTACTGTCTATGCAATGAGGCAAGGATTCTTATATCTGTCAGAATACGAATCCAGCAGACTAGAATTTACAAAATACTTGCTACATAGAGACTCAGGGGAGATTTTTTTCTTCAAAGGTCTCCAGACACATGATTTTTAAACTGGAGGGATTCATCCTTCTAAATGCCTAAGTTTTACTAAACCAGTTCTCAGATTTTGTTTGTTTAAAACTCAAGTCTCCCTTTTCCATTCACTTTGGCCTTCCTTTAACACCACTATAATACGCTATTTTGTTTTTCTATTGTTGTTTCTCCTCCACGATCTCTCACGGCCTTGCTTTTCATTAGAGACTCCTTCTCTAACACTCCACAACTATGCTCCTTACTTTGCTTTACCTCAGTGCTTTTCTCTAACTGACCTTACAAATATACAATTTTCCCAACTATTTCTAAACTGGCATCTCAATGTTCTGTTATCTATTTTTTACTTTCTTTTTCAAACTTACATTTAACCTTCCTGTATAGATATCTCCTCCAACGTAGCACAGGTATTTAAAAGGGTTGATGCCATCTACTTGTGCACAGTTCTGCCTTCTTATACATTGCTTATATATTCAGTGGGAAATTCGGGCAGAGAGGTTAGGATAGGAAGAATTATTTTGTGCTTTCTCTATCAGCTGGAGCCCAACATCTTAGACTGGATTCCTAGCTTTGAAAATGAACCCTATCCAAAGGTATGTTTGTACCAGCAAATTAAGCAGTGCCAGGAAAGAGAAACTACACTGTTAAGAGGCACTGAAACCTGTTCTGACTGTTATATTTTTAAGTCTCAAATAGTTTTTCCATGTACCAAATCACAGTCCACTAAATAATTCCCTGGTTCCAGAGACAGCAGATAACAAGAATCATTCCCAGAAAAAACATGTCAGCTTGGATTTTGCCCACTTGTTCCTTATGCTGGAGGGTAAAACTGTTTCATAACACAGACGTGGGTTTTTCCATGCCAGCTTCTCTCACTGAGAATGGTCCAAAGCAAATCCAATTTAACTGAGCAGATGTAACCAGTAAGGCCGCTACTATCCGCTATCAATCCTGCCATTTTAAATGACTTTGGAGTTTACTGAGGGGCAAGAGAGAGCACAATATAAGAATAATTTAGAATAAAATAGTTAAGTGGGTCTTTTAATTATTGAATCCTCAGGCAATGTCATTTGGGATCAATGAGGGAGTTTGCACTGAACATCACATTTACTTCTTCAAGAGCTTTATCTCCAATGTCATCTTCTTTTATACAGGTTAACCATTGAACACTCACTTTTAAGTGTTTACACACGGAACCAGGACTTAGACACAAAAAGAGCAAACATGACTGATGCATGTGAAACTTTCTATCTGAACTTTGCATGGGAATTTAGTATTCATGAGACAGATGCAGTACATGTTTACTGCTGCTCAAAAACTGATAGCACAGTGCTATTTTACACTGACAGCACAGCACTTCGGCAATCCAGAATTCAGGGAGATTGCACAGATTCAGGTCAGGATTGTAAATCCTTTCTCCCAGGAGTTTCATGCTGAGCAACTGACATTTCAGCAACTCCCCCTCTTCCCTGATACAAAACTGCAATTTATAGAGGGTTTAAGTAATAAGCCCAGCAAACAAACCTGGCTAAATACCACTCTGTCATTCACTTACTTCATAAGAACTCTATGAGATATGTACATCAGATGAACACATACAGCATTACTGGCAAACCAAAAGTGCATACAGCACTTTTTATCAGTGCATAAAGCACTTTATCAGCACAAGATTTTAACAGCCTTGTTCTGGACTGGTCATATGCAGGTGTGGGAAGACCTCAGATGAAAAATATTCTTTGTTGTTTCTGCACAGTAGTTTCACAAGTGTTCAGGCCTAGATCTAGAAGGGTCAAGCCCAGTTATTTAAAACCCACATATTAATGTTTCAGAAAACTCTATTCTATATTCTATAGTATCTGGGTTTTGAGTTCTCTGAAGCATTTAAGGCTTTCAAAATATTTTCCCAGTATTTAGTTACATTAACAGCTGGATTCCCAGGTGTGGAAAGTGACCCATACTCATGATCTAGCACTATGCTAGACATGACCCAGGCAATGGGGAATCTTATACTCCTTACAGGGTAGTTACAATGATCCTTGTGCTGAAGTCAGTGCATACCACTGCTTTAAAACTTTGTCAGTAAATAGAGCTCATTTTTTTTGCTTTCCCAAAGCTATCATCTCACAAGGTATGGTCCCAGCTGCACAAGAATCATCTATCTGCATTTTATCACTAAAGAATTCTTACACAGTCTACATACCACAGCGTTTAAAAGCAAACCTTATGACAGAGGAAGAGGGGTGTCTCCTCTCCTGTCTCATCACAGTTACAACAGGATTTCACCTTTTGGCCTTACACTGGTTCTCCTACCATTTTTATTTACAAAACATTTCATTGCTCTCTAGCAATAAAAAAGATGCAACTACTGTCTGTTTGCACAGTTCATTTAGCCTCACCTTTCCCCAACATGAGAATCCTGACTTCCTGCTGCAGAAGAAATAAAACAAAAACAAAACCCCCAGTTGCTTTTCCCTTAAAAACCTTTGGCCTTTGTCCAAAACCCACTATGGGCAGACTCAGGCAGATTCTTTCTCCTCTAACTGCATCCAAACCCCACTTTCTTACTAATTTAAGAGGCATAAGGTGAGAGATTCCTTCAGGAGAGAATATAGGGAGGAGGGTAACCATTCCTGTTTAGATCCTTCCTTATCTAAACCTTTATTTCAGGTTAAATTAGTGCCCTTTTTAAACTATTATAGCAAATGAGTCTGAAAAATCAATAGCTAAGGCAATGTGAAACATGTGTGGACAAGCAACTCCCTTGTAACAAGTGACAGTCACAGAAAATGGGCTCAAAGCTGTACCCTGGCAGATGGAAGAATGAGTTAGAACTTCTACCAAAGGTCAAGGGAACTCAAGTGTAAACTTACAACTCCGAAATTTCACTGGCCTACCTGACTGATGTCCTCTCTGTCCCATGACTGTCCTAGGTGTGCATAGAAGAAAGATCACAATAAGTCCCTTGGAGATACATGGCATCCTCTCAAAGTTTAGAACAACACATGCAGACCCCTATCTTTCAAAAAACCACATACTCTAGATCTTGTCACCAAAACCAACAGGTAATACTAATTAAAACAGAAGAAAAGAAGGGCACTATCCTAGAAATAACTGTGGAAAAAAAAATATTTTTTCTATTCAGTAAGGCATTTGCCAAATTCAGATGAATACCAAACTAATTAAATTTGAGGATTTAACTAGCTTTTGAATTTCTATCACTGCTAACTGATAACCACTTAGTAGAGCAATAAATTTTACATTATCTACTACTTCTCAGTCTGAGAAACCCAGATAATTAAAAATAGAGTGAACACATCATTTAAATGAGGAACTTTGGGAAAACAATTCTAAGGTAGTGAACAAACCTGAGCCTTGGAAAACTGAAACACTTAGAAATAAAGTCACCCAAAACCTGAAGAAACTATTAGGGCTTTTTCAAGTGCCCATCAACTTTTCACAATTTTTACCATCTTCTCACCATTCCTGCATTGATCTGTTTTTCTTTAATCGTCTACCTGAAGTGTTAGAATATATTACAGATTGCTATTACACCTGTACCTATTTTTATTGCTAAGATGTATCAGGACCCTTTGTTTTTAACATATGCATCTTTCATACTATTTTACTCTTCTGCCAAAAAACAACTACACAGTTGTGTTTCACATTTACCTGCAGTTCTTTGCAAAGTTTTCTGGACAGACAGTGCAGATTGCTATGTCCAAACAAGAGATGGGCTTCCAATCCTAGCAGACTAAGCTTTTTTTTCCACTTGCCTTGCTCATTCTTCTTATTCCAAACTCATTACATTTGGTGAAAGCTTTCAACTTCAAGATTATTGTCCTTCTTTAGTAGGAATTAAGTTGCATAATAATTACATTTTTAATTTTTCTCTGGGAATATATTGAAACCTAAACCATTCCTTCTAGCTTAAGAGATGGAACAGACATTTTCACGCTTTTCTGATGCATCTAATAAAGAATTTTTCTAAATTATTATTACTACAGTAAATAGTCCAACCATCTCTGAATCTAGAACTTGGCAAAATGGGGATACATTGATCACTTCTGACAACCTGACGTCTAAAAACTGTCAGGAGGTGCCTTCCTGGTTCCAAACAATTCTTTAAAGTAATCACACATTAAATGGGACAGACACACAAAAGCCAGGAAGAAGCATTAAGTTTTTTGTAGAAATGACTTACACTGAACACCACCATTTAAGTGGCAATGTACCACTCAAATTGTGAAAGATAAATAACACTTCCTAATCACAAGGCATAGGTGCTTATATGCTATTCTAAGTCTCTCAAAAGATATTAAATAGCCAGTGTTTCCAAAAGTCAATGCTATTTCCAAAGAATTCATCAAAATCTAGAATAATTCAGCTGACCCTGACTGATTGCTCTTACAGATTGCAGTCCTTTATTTCCTCAAGAAAAAGCCCAAAAACCTTACAGTAGAATAAAATACTGCAATGATGACATTCTAATTTATTGCTTCTGTAGTTATCCTCCTCTAGACATTCCTGGAGGAGAAATATTTTCATGTTCCAGAGGTCAAAACCTACTATGCTATGCCTGAAAGGAGACTTTGGAAAGAATTCACTAATGGATAAAGCACATCAACATTAAAGCATTTTTGTTTCCATCAGGCAGTCTGCATTTGCAGCATTCCCTACACAAATACAGTTGGGAAAACAACACTGTGCAGGTTAACAGCAGTGATGTCAGTAAAATTCCACTGTGCCTTCACCATGTATAGCTTTTTCATTGGTTAGTACCCAGCCCTCCTTTCTGATAACAGTATATTTTCCAAGCTGGAACACCTACATATTTGCTCTCTACTCAGATAATTGTAGAATGCAGTGTTTCAGTGAAATGGAATTGGAAATGTATGTGTGACCTCACAGTTCCCAAAAGACCAAGTTACTTAGTGCAGCCTTGACTAAAATTGTGTTAACTACATAATGTTGTTTCTTTTGTTTCTTTCTTATGCATTATCAGATTTTCCACCATCAATGACATTTAATGTTTGAAACAAATGGAGAGCAGGTCTACTTTAATGCATTCTCATGACAAATAGCAAGACTTGCATCCTAAAGGCTTATTTGCTGGTAAGGACATGCTCTGGAGATGGAATAATTTCAACACAAGAAAACATCATTTCCACATAACATGCCTAGATGACCGTTCTTTACTAGTCATCTTTCCTTTATCCTCATCTTCAAAAATACAGCCACATGATTAGCAGATGAAAAACAGTTCTTCAAAGTCAAAATACCCCCGCCCCAAAAAAACCATATGAACAAGACCAAATCCCAAAAAAACAGTTTTCATTTCAGTTGTTTTTTGTTTTGGTTTTGTTTGTGGTGGGGTTTTTTTCAGCTACATTGTCACGCTAGCTTAGAAGCTCCAATGCAGCCAGGCTCCTTTGTTAATGCTAACATTTCAGAATGTAGGCACTACAGTTTTCATAAAACACCAATAACCATTTACTAACTAGACTTTTTTTTTACACCTACAGTAACAGCCCTTTATTTTCCATACAGGTATTTCTACTACACAGAATATTTTCCATAACAGTTGTGTTTTTAATTTTCAACATAACATCCTAGTGATACGATGTGAAATCCTTCTTAAAGAACTGTTTAATGTATTATATAAGCTTTTGCATCCCTTACAAACTGTTCAGCAAGTTGAGTTAAAATTAATATTAAAGACCCACCTTATTTTTGCTGAGACATGATGTATTGCTACTGTAACAGACAGCTCTGAAGAACAGGGAGATACATCTCCCAAAAGCACTAGAAGTTCTTGAATTGTTCTGAAGTAGTTTAAAGGAGCACTTTGAAGTATTTTCTCTAAATATTAGGTTGGAAATTCCATGAATCTATTACTATTATTAAGCCTGTCCAACATAGGAGATTGAGACTTCTACCTATGTGTAAATTTATTAAAATGAATACATACATTTTTTAGCACCAGTCAATATCTGGACTTCTTTAGCACCCAAAGTCTACATGAGGTATAAAGTATAAAGGTACCAATCGTAAGGTACTGTGAACTATTACATGCATTATTACAGTTAACAATGAGTGAACATATGGATAATCCACTCAGATCATCATCTTTTTGATAGGGTGCCATGCACGCACAGTAACAACCTAAAATAAAGGATAAAAGGGTGGAATTAGTCTAGTTTTTGTTTAGAGGGAGAAAGGACTGCTTCCTTTCCATCAGAAAAAAGAAGAAACTCCAACCAGTATGCACACAGATCATCAGTAATTGGAAGACTGTCCAGGCATGAGTTTAATGAAGTAAAATAATGACTGATATGGAATAAAGGGGATCTTACTTTTCAGGAGTGGGAGACAGCTTAATACTATTGAAATGGTAAGGCAGACTGACAGCAAAGCAAGCAAGACCTGGGAGAAGATAACAGGGTTGTGTATCTACCAGGAAGAATGAGAGGAAGAGTTCTCTGCAGAGGGAAGTCCAGAAGTCCAGACCCTCTCTATTCCTTTACTTTCCTAGAAGTGGTACAACAAAGGAATCACAGAACTTTGATGAGCCTTAACTATATGGGACTGGAAGTAGCACAAAAAAAGTTGAGGCTCCTAAAAAAAGAAAGATAAGTCAGCTGTTACAAAGCAGTAGGTATGAGGATGTGCTGTTTTATCATTGAAAACTTTGGGAAAAAAAGCAAGCAACTCTGACTTACATAAGCTAAGGAGTTAAGACTTTGTTTTTTTAGCCGGTTAATAGCAGCTCCTATCAAGAGGGTTTATGTAACAGTAATTTTCCAAAGAACAACCCAGGTTACTCAGTAATAATTTCTATTTCCTCATGCCAGCCTTGTGTGTATCTGGTCCCCCGATACACTGACACTCACCAGGGTGCTCAGAGTTGTATCCTTTCCTAACTTAAATTGTTCTGTGTGAAGATATTTAATAGTCTGTAAGGTTACAACATCCTCTTACAGCAAATATTTATTAAATAATGACTAAGAGCAGTTAGAATTCAATGAAGCTCAAAAAAGGGGTAGTTTGTGAGAGCAGGCACCAACAAACTATCCATATTTATCTGAGTGATTCACTTCAGAATTAACTCTCATCATCCTTTAGGATGGCAGGACCATGAAAGATATCAATACTGCTCTGTCAGCTTAAAGTGGTACAATAATGTAGTATTGGCATAACTACCTAGGATGGAAACAAGATATTTAAGAGCATGAAGCTAGTAATAATTTTAATAGTTTCTTTCAGCAGCTACATAATTGAAATTAAAATATCCCTTTGAGGTTGCTCTAAAACTTTAAAGCATAAATAGTTAAAATAATTTTATGTTTAAAAATATCCTAAAAGCTGGAAGAATCACAATTTATTTGATTAAATGTCCGATTTTCAGTGCAGTTTTACGAAACGTGGATCTGCTTTAGAGTCCAGCATGATACACGTTTTAAAAAACTAGCATTCCAGAGGCATGAGGTCATACTGGCAGATGGCACTAACCAGGGACAGAAGCATACAGGATAAATCAGCGTGTCCTCAGGCTGCTGATTTTTCATTGAATTAGAGAGAAACTTTTTCTATTCATACATTTTGGGCTTTGGGCAGTTTGCCATTAAAAACAAAACCAGTGAATCAGTAAAATTTATGTCCCACAATCCGCATGATATTCATGCTAAATCTGTCCTCTCTCATCATGACATCTCCTTTAACACTGCTGCAGGTGTGAACTTTGTACATGACTGAGACAACTGAAGACAAACTGGTATTTTTTTTCCTATCTGTGTTCTACACAGGAGCCACTGATTGAGTGCTTTTCTTGTTGTCTAACAGTAATTAAGTTCTGGTTGCTTGACTTGCACCAAAAATATTAGAAAAACATAAAAGCTCAACTTAAAATTTCATATTCATTTTGTAACTAAAACTTTCACAGTGCTCTCATTATTCTGAGCTATTTTCAGCACAAACTAGCATGAGAGAAGAATCCCCTTTTGGTCAAAACCCTCCAAACTGAAACTGGGTATTCATCCTGTTCCCACTTTCTCCACAATTTATTTTAGTTATAAAAGATCTCCAGCAAGGTATTTACTCACACTGTACTTGTTGCCTTGCTTTGTTGTTGGTTTTTTTTTTAAAAAACCCATGTAATGCTGACTTCATCCATATCTAATTAATTATGGATTACCATGATCACCTCTCCACAGAAAAGAATGTGTCACTTTCAGCTCTTGGGATTTTGGGAAGGCCTTTGCAGATGGAGTTCTTCCATGTTCCTTTCTGTTTCTTTTATGATTCAATTTGAGGGGGCAGAACAAAAAGGAAGTAATGTTTTACTGGAGTATTTTTATTCATCCTCTACTGCCTGGTACTTTGTCCAACAACCAACACATTAACAAGTTTCCCCATGACTGCACATGCAGTTGTACCATTGCTTTAGATTAGGAGAACATGAGGCAACAGATCCTATTTATTTATCAGAAAACTTGCCAGATTAAGATGCCATTTCTCGTTTGGGACCTCTACAGGCTACTGTACGAAAATTTGTAGCTTTTATTCCATCTACAAAGTGTTTTTCATTCTGTTCTAAACAACTCACTGTAGAGTCAAAAGATTAAAGATTATTTCTCGCTTTGAAGCTTCCATGTAGGAATGAATAAAAACACATAAAACTTTAGAAAGGAAACATGCAGAAAGAGTAAAAGAGCAGAGGACTATCCCAAGAATGTCAGCATGAAATAAGTCTTCAGACATCAGTAAACTTCAGAGTCATACTCTCTTTCCAAAATTTATTATCAACTATAGTAAGGGGTAAGCAGTGAAAATACTCTGAAGTGTGAAAGCTGGATAACACCTACTTGTCTCCCCGAGGGGTTTTTATTTTTTTAATTGAAATCCATTATCAAACTGGGTGCCTAGAAAATAAGATCAAAACCAAAAGGAAGATCTGCTCTCTGGGCCCATGACACCTGGATTAAAACCTGCTTTAGGCCTGATACAGCTTAGCAAAACAGAACAAAAAGTTAACAAGTTGGCAGGTTTTTTTGGTCAGATTTTTCCGCATCTGCCTTCTTCAGATGCAATGATCAGAAACAATTAAAGTCAGGACTTCTGTTTAAACTGGCTCTCAACTCTGACCTGGTTTTACAACGTAATACCTAATATAACAACATAAATTGCAAGCAACCCCCCCTAGTCAGCATTAGAAAAGAGAAAATACTGATCTTCACTGATATTTGTACTATATGAAGAGGGTGTTTTGAGATATGCCTGTGTTTCAAATGTTAGTATCAGAAGAAAGAAAGACTAGGAGATCTTGGTAAAACCAAGGACTGCTTTAGAGTTGTATTACACAAGCTGGATGTAGAAATGCAGCCTGTTCCACAAATCAGTTAAGCATTTGACATCAGAAGACAAAAAAAAGTAAATCAGAACTAAGGTCTTCAAATAATTTTCTAGCCTGCCATACAGAGAGAGAGTAAAATATCCCCAAAACACATGATGAATTTTTAGTAACTGATATCCAACAAACTCCAGATTTCTTCACTTGCTGTCTAAGCTAATGTACAGCTATCTATTGTCACACACCAAAGAGTTTTTTGGCAAAAAACTAAATATTGCAGAACATGTTAAAAAAAAAAAAATAATTACACCAAATTTAATTGCTTCATTAAAAAAGAATTTTGCAAATGAGCACAGAAAAGTGACTTGTATTATAATGATCTAGGCAGAAATCAGCCAAAATAGCTTGACTATATTAATACATTCATGTAAATATTATCATAGAATCATTTAGCTTGGGAGAAACCTCCAACAATATTGAGTCCAACCATTACCCTAACACTGCAAGTCTACCACTAAACCATGTCCCTAACTACCACATCTATGCATCTTTTAAATACCTCAAGGGTTTGGGACCCATCCACTAAGCCAGGCAGCCTGTTCCAGGGCTTGACAACTCTTGCTGTGAAGAAATTTTTCCAAATATCCCATTTAAACCTCCCTTGTTGCAACTTGAGCTCATTTACTCCTGTCCTGTCACTTGTTGCCCAGGAGAAGAGGCTGATCCTCACCTCATTACAACCTCCTTTCAGGTAATTGTAGAGAGAGACAAGGTCTCCCTGAGCCTCATTTTCTCCTCAACCATCCCAGTTCACTCAGCTGTTCTTCTTAAGACTTATACTCCAGACTACATCAGCTTCATTGCCCTTCTTTGCCCCCTTAATGTTAGAGATGTAAGATGAAAGAACAGAACTAGCATTTGAAGAAAAACTAGCATGTATCTTGTGATTAAATATGATAATGTACACGTTAAATGAGCTCCTTTATTAAACTTCATGCATTAGAATTATTTGGCTAACACAAAAACCTGCCAAAAGACCTAATCATTTTCTTAGGTTAGTGTGATCACTTAAAAGGTCAACCAAGAATTAGTGTAATAAATTCATATTTAACAATCATCATTACCTCACTGAGCCCACAAAATATTTCAGATCTAGGAATTCTTCCCTTTTGGTATCCTGACAATTATCAGAATTATAAGGTCGTTTTAGATGTAAATAACAAGGCTTAATGAATCAACTTCCCCAATCCTCCACCTTGTGGTGTTTGGATTTTATTACACTTTCCATGAAAAAAAAAAAAAAAACAAACCAAACAACATAGAGATGGATTTAACAAATTCTCTTCAGAAGCTATTGTCTTGGTATTTACTGGCTATCATTATTTCTTAACTGCATCACTACTGAAGCTGTAGGAGCTATTAATTCATAGTGTCAGATGAAACTGTACTAAATAATCACCCAGTGCAGAGCAGGGAATTTTACCTGTGCAATTTCAATTCTGTTATTTCAAACAGTGAGTGCACACATCTGACTCTAGTCTTACAGTAACCACTTTCATAAATTCATCACCAGCTCGGACACTTAATATTTGATCAGCAGTCAGAGCTTTTCCTATGGTAACACAATGACCTGTTCATGTTAAAAAAAAAAAATTGTCAAGATAATTCTTTTTAGTAAATTCCTTTAGTTTAAGACATACATTGGACATTTTGCTTGAAACAAAAAAAATTACACAACTCAGCACCATTTACCTCTGTTGTCACAAAAGACAACTCAAGATGCTGCCAGAGATCACCAACCTCCTGTCCAGAGATGTGCAGGACCCTTCCTTTCTGTTCATGCTAAACTGTGCCTGTCTGGCAGTAGTTATAGTTGTCACTCCCTTGAGAGGGTAAATGCTAAAATGTATACTCATTTTACCACTAGTTTACAGTGAGGAAAGGGATTCCTTAAAAGTAGCAGCTATTCCCAGAGCTGCTTCTTTGCCACATTATATCAAGTTTATGACCGTAGCACTATTGACATCAAAATAGGCAATCAGACATTACCTTCTTCATCTCCTCTCCCAATAGTTGCTTTAATTAGAACTAAGTATATTAATAATGATTACCTGGTAATAATGTTCATCCCCTATATGCCATCATTTTCAAAGCAGTGCATACATACCACATTAAGCAATTAATTCTCAGAACAACTTCATGTGACAAACAAATTCTATCTCCATTTAAAAGGCAGGAGAGCTGTAGCTAAATGATACTCCCATGAAACATCATTTAGGAGTAAGATTAGACCTCAGGAATTCATGAATCTGACAGTATATTTATACTTTCATCTTCTGCCAATACAACACAAGGCTTTCAAGGTAAGATTTATAATACAACTATGTTAAAGAGGTATAATTTGCAAGAAAAACAAAACAGAAAACTATCAGATGAAGCAGCTCAGCATATTATACTTTCAAATCCTGATGGAAACCCTGGGCTATGTTTCAGCTTTTTACGCAGCAGAAATAAACCACCACCAAGATTTCCCAAGTATTCATTACAATATTCACTCCCAAAGTGACAAGTTCCATGGAAACCGCCACACTGAATTTAGTTTTCATCTTCCCTCCTTAGTCATTCTAGTATTAGAGACCTAATTTCTAAGCATATAAGAATTTGTGAGCTATCTGAAGAAGAATACCAAAATATCTTCTCTGCTAGAAATTATAAACTTGTTTTGTGAATCTGTATTACCTGTGGGACACTCGGTGCTTTTCAGTTAGTTTAAAGGCAAGAGGAGCAAGGATCTCTGTGAGGCTAAGATAAGTTAGTAACCATAGCAATCCCCTTCCAGGAGCAAGGTTTTGTTTGAAGTTGTTCCAGGTTCTGCTCTTTTTTTACCAGATGCTCTTCCAGGAGTGCCAGACTGAAGGAAGTTTGGTTTCCTAAGTGTCAGATATTTGACAGATGCTTCAGTATTTCCACATTAGAATTGATGGCCAGGTTTAATCTCTATTTACAGGAGGCAAGCAGCTGGTGTTAGCTATATTTCTCGTGTCTGTACCACGCAAAAATAATTGACTTGCTGCAGTTCCTTGGTTCAGGATTCCTAGTTTCCCACCTGCTTCATTTGCAGATGGAGTCTACAGCAGGCAAACTAAGAGAAAGGTTTACAATTTGGGTTTGTTTCTTGCTTTTTGTTTTGCCTTAGATCCCAATATTGTAAACTACACTTTAAAGTTGAGCTCTACTATTAGTGCACCTCAAGTTACCTAAAACGACTCCAGTGACTTTGAGCTTGATATTAATGTCACATATTCAGGCTTCCATAATGACTAACTCCAGCAATCTTCATTGCCAGCTGTGACCATGACTACTTTTTTTTTTTCCGTAGCATTCCCATAACCTTAAAATATTAAGGAAAATGTTTCTGGCTAGTTCTACTGCACTAGGACAAGTGCAAATAAAGGGACCTGAGAAACTAGACACAAATTTCTTCTGAACGCCTGTTAGCAATGCCAGGAGTTTCTCTGCATCAGTCCTTTCGAAACAAATAAGCTGTGGAGTTTGGTTGGGTTTTAGAGAAGAAAGCAGCCACAAGCTCTGAACCGTTCAGATCAAGTTACCTCTTACCCGTTTACTTGGCACATTGTTAAAAGACAACAGTTCCAGCTAAATTAGCAAAGCATCATATAAGCCTGTTCTTCACGCAGGTAAGCACATTGCTGGACAAGCTTTTAACTGCCTTTGCCATACAGACACTTCTAACACAGCTGTGCAGAGCAAGGGGAGTATAGGATTGGAATTGTACTGAAGACAGTTAACTCTCCTCAAAGACTTGTTGAGCTTAGCGATAAGGATATGTCTACACCTCTTAAAAACCTTGCTTGAAGTCTCAGGCTGAAATAGCTACATCTCTTGCAGTAGAGGCTGACAACAATTCTCAATTCTGAGGCTGACAAACAATTCTCTTTTGGATGCCTTTTGCACTGTGATATTTGCAGTTGTATTCTCTTCAGTAAAATAAACTGTGCTCTAGCAAGACTTCAGTTATATGATCTATATTGAAATATTGCATGACTGGGTCAACTGCAGTACTAACAATCATGTTAATAATATATAAACAAGTGGTGCTATAGAAAAGAATCACAATTCATTTCAAAAAAGCTGTTTTAAAACAAATATTAATTTATAAGTATAAATGCAGCTGCAGAAATTCAAATATGCTGATCCTGTAAAATGAGAAATGAGACAATACCAGGTAGGTGACCATTAAAAAGAAAGAGTACATTGGTGGAACCATGTCTATAACATCATCCCTGAGTATTCCAACACTTACTGTCATCACATTTCCTTCTCTGAAGGCTCCTAAAACAATACGACAACGTCACAACACACCATAAAACCAATTGCTCAATAAGTCTGATTTATGGCAATACCATCACCCTCATCACCTCTTATTTTACCATCTTTTGTCAGAGGATTAAAAGTGCAAATTATTGAAGAGGGAGGAAGAGGAGTGAATTACTTGATTATGTGAAGAACCAAATTCTTTGTCTTGAAAACAGAAAAAGGAAACATTTCACATACACACAGATGAAAACTTCACAGTGAAGGCAGGTTTGGTTGTTGTTTGTTTGGGGCTTTTTCCTGACAGGTAATCTGCACAACAGTTACACACTATGATAAAACAAAAGAGTTATCCAACATAAAAGTTCCAAGAAAAATATTTAGAAAGGAAGTTCCGAACAGTTCTAGTTCATATTTTCAACCAAACTGCAAGCTTCCTCTCAACTTTTAAAAGAAGAGCTCTCTTTGGTCCTGCTGTCATACTCTATTTTGCTTTGCTTTTCAGTCTTCTAACTCAGAAACCAAGTATTTTATATTTATTTTTTTTTTCAATTTGTGAAAGAGACTACCTATTAAAGTAGTTTAGATTTTTCTTAAAAACTCTGGAAAAAAAAAATCTGTGTATAAGGCAAAAAAGTAGGTAAATCTCTTCTGGGAATTTCTATACCTGCTTCAGAAACCAGCGAGTCTTCCCACATGGGGCTCTAGGACTAATTTCTAGGTAGCAGTTTCTAGTCACACTCATTGAGCTCAGCAGATATTTTGAGGTGAGATCCTATAGCTTAATATGAAGTTAGAAATAAGGGAACACAATCCTATCAATATATTAGTATTATTTGTTAAATTTATTATAAAGGGACATTAACAAAACTAAACTTATATTTTATTCATCATTTTCTTTCTTACACTGACCCAGGTTTGTCAAAGTGACACAGGACAGTTAGGAAAAAACTTCATTATCTGAGTCATCAGGGAAACAATACAACAAAAAGCAGAGACTTACAAAAAAGTCAACACCAAACCACAACAGGTATACAAATTAAATCCAAGAAGCAAAGCCAAGAGGAAATGTTGATGCATTTATTTTCTATGTGGGCCTGAAGAGAACCTTCTCACAAGTCAAATGCACACCCCAATGAAATGCTGCAGACACTCCTAACATTTCTAGGTCAGCATTTCCTTTCCATGCCAGTTTAGCTTGGAGCAGTCTCATGTATGTGTGAAGAGCTGGGTGTCAGCTTATCAGTAATAGTCCATGCCTGATACCATCTGCACTGGAGATTTTATGTATTGCCTAGAGACTTTCAAATATGATAAGCAGAAGAAACTGCAATTTGTAGATTAGTTAGTGTTATTAAAAAGGACAGTCATCCTCAGGGATACATTTTCCACTGCAACGTTTACCAAGTTTGTTTCTTTTTCAGCTGAAGCAAGAGCCTGCAAATCCCTGCCTGACATTAGGATAATTGGGATGTAGGAAACTTCCATTAGAATGACAATCCAAGAGTGCTTTGTTAAAATACAAAACTTTATTTGCATTTCCCGCTCTCAACAGTATTGAAAACAAACCAGATGTTACTTTCATATTCAAAATTTGGAGACTTTGTTTGAAATAGCCATGCATTAGGATAAAAGCTTACAAAATAAACCAAGAAAAACAAAGAAGAAACCCTTCCACCACCTGACAAAACAAAAATGCTCCTATTTGGAATTCATGCTAGGCAACACTTACAACGAAATTATGTGGATGGAAGACTTGTTAGCCTGAGTATCCAAAACTACTGTTGGTACTGCAGAGAGAACCTCACAGAGTGAGGAAGGATTGCAAGGGGCCACCTGGGAACTTAAGTCGCTGCCTTTCCCTCACTACCCTCACTCACAGGGGGCTCAACAGGGTCAGACAGACTTTTCCTTACGCACCAGGAATGCACAGTGCCCACAAAACACCCTGAACCAGCCAAACCAGGGAGTGGGAAAGCCCCAGTGCCAGCATTGAGGGGTGGCACGGGCTGGACCGCGCCCCGGTCGAACAGCAAAAACACCAGGAGTGTTAAGAGCCATAGACATTCCAGAAGAAAAAAAACCAAAACCAACCAATGAACCAACAACAACAAAAATACAAAAAAGCCATCAGAAACACCCCCACCCCCCCAAAAATATAAATAAATAAACCCCAAACCCACAGCAGTGAATTGGTTTTCCTTCTAGCCATCTGCACAGTGCGATTCCCAGGCAACACCTCCAGCACTCCCAAGGCATCGCGAACTCCCGGCCACCATGAAGCCACTCTCAGACAGTCACCCCTGCTCGAAAGTTCGTCTTATTGCTGCTGATCAGAGCCACTGCTCAGCTACCAAAGGCAGGAGCCCGCCGGGCCCGGCTCCACATGTGGCCAGGAACAAGATGCCGTGGCACTGGTTTCACGGGCAGCACCACCCCAGCGCCTCACCCTCCACCGCTGCCTGAGCACACAGCCCTGGAGCGCAGCGTCACAGGGTCTCCTGAGTGTTGGCTCTTCAGGAGCAGAAAACGCTAAAAAGGCACTAAAATGCTAAACAGGGTTTTAAGCTAAGCACATTAGCGTTTTTGGCATGCTCAGAAATACAGCTCTTTGGCCCCTTTGTAGTATGTGCCAGCAGCAGAGCTCTGGTTTGTGGTGTTGGGTGGTGGCACAGCATTCTGTTAGGAATGGTGGTGCTTTCTCTGGAGCAAGATGAACCACCTGGCATTCAACCCTTTCAAAAGCCAAGCCAGTCCATTTGTCAAAAGTTAAAGTGTGTGCAAAAGGCTAACTGGCTGAATGATAACAAAACTAGTCCAGGTAAAAGAGAGGAACCAGAGCTGGCCCAAAACTATCTGAAGCCAAAGAGTGTCTCACTGACAAGCCTCACCCAAAACTTAAGTAGAGCTTTAAAACAGCAGAAGTTGTTATGAACAACCATCTGACCATAAAAACTCACAGCATTCACCCACTGAACCTTGTTGTAAAATAGGAAACAACAAAGTACAGAGCTCACTTTCTCTGTGCCTCCCAGTCTGCTCCCAGGGCTCATCACATTTCACTGGGCTGTGCTCTGAAGTGAAGGCACCAACACAATGGTCTTTCCATTGGTACTCACCTTTTTGTTCTTACTTTGGTACCCTGTTTGAAGTAGAAATTGCTTACCATGGAAGTGTATGGCATTTTTTAGGCATTAAAAGGACCAAGCTTAGGGCTGTGTTCAAAAGAAGCTCCCTTTTGTGGCCCTTTCCCAATATTAAGGCATCACTCTCAGTCACAAAATCCTCTATCTAACCTTGTTAATGCTGAAGTTCCAAACATAAATTGTACAGGCTGTTAAGTTCAGCTGTGCTACGCACACACTCAGCCATCCGTGCTGTGGTAGTGCAGATCTGCCTGGTGTCTAGGTTACACTTAGAATCTCTGCCAGCCCTCACAGAGGCTTTTGCCTGCCTGTTCCATTTGCTGGGCAGATTCCGTAGTACACTCATTGCACTGGCTTAGGAGCACTGAGTTGAAAGGGGCTTCCTGCCCTGCAGGGTCAGGGTTCCAAAGCATTTTGTAAAAATGTCAGTGATACCTCTTTTAGGCAGGTCCAAGCACCATCTCACAGTTGAGGAGACACAATACCGCCTTGTGCCCATTCACAAGGCCCATTCAAATATGCCCTATTTACAGACAAATGGAACATTAATAATCAAGTCGTGGGGCTAATAACATCCCAATAAGAGCAGTGGCTTGCCTAAATAAAGTTGCCATGTGAGTCTGGTGTAAAATCATGACTCATTCTGTAAAAGAGTGTAGAAAACAAACCTTAATACCTGCTCATGATCTGATGCAGAGAAAATTCCCATTTGGCTCTGTATCTGTGCTTGGCTTTATGCTAAGTGGATTAGCAAAACACCACCAAACACATCTGAATTTCATGCTCTTTGCTTTTTCTGTCAGCTTACTAACACATGTTCTCCACAGAATTCAGATTTTCTCTTGTGTGAAAAACATAATACATCAAGTGCAGATCACTGTGTGTGTACCTTGCCAAAATCCTACCTGTAACTGAAGCCAAACCACAATGCTGCAGAGGTTAGTAGATATAACATACCAAAGGCAGAACATCAAAACAAATGAAAAGTCTTCCTGACCTCCCACGAGTACATCAGAGGAAACATGGAGGCCTGAGATTAGCATGATATAAACACAGTGCAAATAAATCATGTGATTTTGAACCTTCTCCTATAGTTCTGAAGATATGCAAGTACAGCAGAAAACTAAATATTAGTAGGACACATTAAGGGAACAAAGATTTTCTTGAAGAGGGCTTTATTTATGAGAAAAAGCTAATAGCCCCACTTCTCTTATACTATCCTTTCCATATATTTATAATTTATATTAAGCTGCTTCCATTGTATGCATCTGCTGGATTCAAATGTCATTAGTTAATTATCCAGAGTCCATCTATCTAAATACAAAACATCAGGCACATCTCTGGGACCACACTTTCTCCAGAGGTTTTGGGGGTGGTCCAGTCTGCCTAGCAGCACAGCCAGCCAGACCTTCCCCCTCAGAGGAAAAAGAGGCCCTCAGCCTCCTTATTTCCTGTTACAATGACAGGATGAATAAGAATATATCTATATCCTATACTTGAACTTGGCACCTTTTTCTTCACCCCTACAAAACACACATGCAGGGAGCAGATGATAGATGTGCCAAGCATGCAGCAAGAGCCATGGAGCCAGCACTGTGCAGATTAATAGATGTCTCAGTTTCACACCCTAGCACTTGGGGGCCGTACAGAAGTGCCAGTCTTGTGAGCTTCTGTACATGAGGAGTGCTTCTAACCCAAACATTTGCTATTCTATTTGTTTGTTTGACCACGGTTTAGGAAAGCACTGAGGGAGTTGGACTTGAATGTCTGGGTCGATAGCCTTTTCCACAGGAGACTTAGTATCTTGCATACATATTTCAGCTAGAAGTGCTTCTGTTCAAAGAGTTTTTTTAAACATTCCTAAGCAATATATATGGAGTTTGTTAGTATTCATGCTGAGAGTTCTTAAATCTTTGTCTAGAAATAGAATCTTCTTCCAGCAGCTTTGTGTTCAGACTACAGTGTACTGAGCTTGGATTTGGTCAGCATATTCAGAGCAAAGACATTCTGCTTACTACAGCTTTTACTAATAAGGAATGACCACCAGGCTGACATCTGAATCAATCAGTGTATTACATGAGAATGCTTTACTGGTGCAAACATTAGTCAGAGATTACTTTCTTGTAATTCTCTGGTATTCCTAGCGGAGGATTGCTATCCAATGTTATCTCACATAAACTTGTGTTTTCCTTGTTCCTCCATGTTTGAGGGAGTACGTATTGTATACCACAACAAAATCACCTAATAGCTGATTTTGGACCTAGAGAATCCTTTAAATAGAATTACAAAAGCAAAACTAATTGACACAACTTGAAAGAAAACAAACTCTCTATGGCAACATTTTAAAATTTTTGAAGTATTCTTCTGTAGGATAATGTGCTATCTTTAGACAGCCACATTTTTGGAGAGGAAGAAGAGAGAGAACAGCCATGAGACTTCAAAGCATTTCTAATAATTTGGGATGAGGGACTGCATTAGGAAGCCTGATGATCATTTTTATCATTAAATGCCTCATGAATATTGTTTCCTCTTCTCTTGTAATCCATTCTTGTTTCTTTCAGAAAGCCTTCCCTTCAGCTGTTTACAATAACATAGTGTCACCAAAAAAAGGCCCCATTAGAGTCTGCCCATTCCTGAATAGTTGCTTTCATATGTTTGTATTCTTTGTGGGTGTCACTAAACACCTGCTTCCTTTTTTTTTTTCCCTTGCCTCATTATTGCTATCTCTTGATTCTTCCTTCTGTTCTGTGTTTTTCTTACTAATTAGACACCTTTCACCTCTCAAGTTACAGAACTAAAGTGTTGTTTAACAGCGTCTCACAATTCACTCTGAATTCATTATATCCATGGCCACTCCACATACTTTGTTTAGTGCTTGGGACAAGGTGAAGGGGCTCCCAGGCTCAGAAAGTGTGTGCAAATCCTGGCAGATGTTTCTTTTGCTCAGAAGGGGAAAATCAAGGGGCACAACACTGGCAGCATGCAAGGGACCCAATACAGCAGCAGAGGCCAAGAACTGTCCTATGTGCCAGAAAAGGGATTAAAACTCCCAACTGTGCTCTAACTCTAGTCTTGTCAGGACTCAACTTTAGATCCTGCCAACTATTTTAGGATAAGTAGGAGAGCTAAGTCACAGTTGCTTCCTAGGCATTAGAGGAATTAGTACAATCTTTAATAATCTTTGCAAAAAATCAGGCTCTGAGGTTTTATCCAGCATACCTACTAAGCACTGATTATGGACCATGTTTCAAAACTGTACATTAATCTCCTCTTCTGTATGGTCATCTTTTTTAATACTTAATGGGGTTTTACTGCTCATTTAGTGAATAAACTTGTCTGTTTGCTATCTTCTTCTCCAGAGCTCCTCTAATGCTGTGTTGTACCTCAGCCTTTCAACCAGGTAGTCTGGAGGGCTGAGTTTTTGAATGGCAGTTGCATACTGTGTTTTCTTCACAGAGATTTTAGGGTAGCTCTGTAACCCTTAATTGTGGCTGAAACTGGTTCCTGTGTGCTTCTTTAAGGCATCATACAGATTAAGAGCGGTTCTCATTTTTCATTCCCTTGCTTCCCATTGAGAGAGCCTGCACAAATATTTTTTATCTCTTTATGCTGAGTTAATTTCTACGAGGAAAATATGTGCTTCATGCACGATTCACCCTAGTTGCCACTGATGTAGCCCCCTCCCCAGGCATTTCACTAACTGCAACCTCATGCAGTTAGAAAACAGTTTACCAGAGCAAGGCATGAACATACAAACAAACAAATTTTAAAAATTTTGGACTTATTTGACAGATGATCAAACTAAATACTCAGGACAAAAATGATCCCACAACACAAACTGTACTGAGACAGTGTTAATAAGAACAGAATTCTAGTTTCTCAACCCACTCCTCTAACTGAGAGATCAAGAAATCCCAGAGTTAGATGTGGATGAATCATTGTACAAGCCTTTTGAATTAAGTCTTCCTTAATTGGCATCAACAAGTTCAACTTTGAATTACTACCCTTAGGGATATAGATTTAGGTTTGGAAGTATCTGCTTGCATTAGTTCAAGTCAGTGCTGACTGGGAAGCAACACGAAAAACCCAGAGGAAAAAACATCATCCACTGATTAATCCCAGCTGTAGTGTAAGTGTGGGAACTCATGTGGACTAGGAGGCTTCAAAGCCAGTATTTTTCTTCAGTTCAGACCCCAACAGCTCACAGTCTCTCCATGATCACTCCATTAGAGAGGACAAGAAGAGAAGTGGTGGCAGATACAGCCCAATTTCAAATAAAAACACAATAGCTCCCCCCAGAGAACCGTATCACACAAAAATTAGCCTATGTAAAATCCCAGGAGCTTGGTCTCTTTTCCCATCAAAATTAAACCTACCTCTTCATCCTGAATTCCTGTCTTGAATCACTTCCTCATGGTAATTTTCACCATTTTCGCTCTGCAGTTTTTATGGCATTGACTTATTTTTCTGCCCATCGTGCCCAGGTGCAAGAGCTGCTCTATTGTTGTCATATGTCATTGGTGGTAGCCTGCCAGTGAAACAGAATAGAGTGTGTCTTTAAAATCAATCCTGGGACACATCTAGGGATGAAATGGCATTTTGTGGCTCTTTTTCCTGATATTACCTACAAGGCTATAGATTGTCATGATTTTTCAGTAAAATGGTTGTGGACTGGAAAATAAACTGAAAACCCAATTGCTCATCCCCCTAGGAGAATGAACAGTTCTGCTCACTGAGATGACTTCCCTTGAGTTCAGACCAGTGAGAGTGAGATAAAAGGCTTGTATCTCTCTGCTAGTAATTCTGTCCACCTCAGTCATCAATACCTTAATACTGCCTGAAGAAGCAAAGAACTACCTCTCAGCAGTAGATTAGAGCTAATGAAAAACTTACTTGTCTCAGAGATGGGAAAAAAAATAAAAAGATTCAGCAAGGAACAACCAAAAATGTAACCATATTTATAATGAAAATAATTATATTACTAATAGCACCTTGCATTGCTTTTTTTATGTCTCATACTATCAACTTTACCTACACTTCAAATGGAGTAGTGATATCATCAACATATTTTAAATGCAGGAAAGGCTTAATGAAATAATCCCAGAGGAATTTGGAGGAGGGCTGGGGTGAAGGTGCAAGGAAAGACCCACAGTTTGTAGAACTACCAGAATACACTAAGGCACAAATGGAAATACAACACTCAAGAGAAACAAGGCAAATGAGAAAACCAATTCCTTCTACAGGGGGAAATACATTTTTTAATGAACTGCAAATCTAAGTATTTCTAATCTTCTACAGCCTTTGTTGTCAAAGAGATCATGTTCTAAAATCCCTGCTTTGCATTACAAATACAAATGGTGCTTTCCAATAGAGATAGTGCCAGAGAGTTTAGCTTCTCCCCTAGTCCTCGAGTATCATCGGTGGAGGTGGGTGACAAGCAAAGATGAGATTGTCGCTGGCATGGCTTGAGGTGGCTCTGTGAGTGCTGCTTAGTTGTCACAGGCAAAGCCAGGCAATTCTCCCACACGTACAGCAGGCTTAATCTGAATAACTGAAGGCATTTTTTTGAAGGTAAAGCCAAATCTGAATTACATGAGCAGAATGAAGAAGTAGTTACATAGGAAGCACAGATTGAAAGAGTAGTCCAAAGTGTCCAGGGCTTATGGTAAAAGAGGAGATTTTCTGTGCATAGTAAACACTGGATTTATTGAAATTAATCTGAATCACTTGAGGGGGGAAATGAGGTTCAAATTATGTTTCCATATCTGTTCCCCAAAGGTTTCAAATGGCTTTTTCAAAGGAAATTGTTGACTCTAAGTTTTCTTCCTAAAATCATTTGGTGTCAGATTTAGCTACTCATTACATCTGAAATTCAAGATAAGGAGGTCAACTTCTCGTGGATTCCTCTCTGTAGCAGCAAGTGGAATTCCTGAAAAGAAGTAGGGCTTTATTAGAAGGAAATTTAGCTTTTTGCTTATAGAAGAAGAAATATATATTTGACAAACTTTAAAACAAAGACATTCTAAAGCTCCTTTTGTCTTTGTTGTTAAAAACATATCAGATTCAAGAAAATCCATTTTTGTTTATACTTCTTCCATTACTAAAAAAACCCAGTAGTTCTAACCCTTAGCACATGGCTTGAATGAGAAATTTGACTTTGCCAGAGTAGCATCTTCTGTCTTCTCTGCAAAATGTGTTCAGTTCAGCTGCATGCTGCTCTTTCTCCTGGCAGTCAACATATGCAACAGTGTGTTTATGCAAGTTTGACCTTCCTGTTCTTCCCTGTCTCTTTTCTGTTTGCGTGAGCACTGTGAGCTGATAAAGTGAAGTACGTTTTTAAGGTCTCTCTATTCTGAAAAGCCTTGAAAGGAAGACACCTCTTGCTCTGACACAAAGCTGTTAAAAATAGACCAGACATACTCCTTCCTAGCACAATCATAAAACAACAGTTAAAGCCCTTCATTTGTTGAAGCAAGTAGGTGAACAGCAATACAGTTGTGCTGTGCCTAGCAAAGCCTCTGTGAAACACAAAGTAAGTTAATAAACCTGCATTCTCTGCCAGTTAGCCTTGAATATTTTAAGGACAAGAGTTACCATAAACCCACATAAAATTATAACCGAGGTTGACTAAATAATTTTCCTTTTTTTTCCTCTTTAACAGAAGAAAATAGTTGCCCCAAACACAGCTGATGCCCTGCTCGCACACATTTCACCACCCCATATCCGGCATCTCATTTGATTTTATCAGGGTTTCAAAATTATTTTATTTAATCTACACCTGAATGTCCCTTCCTCCTAATAAACAGTTACTCCAATTAATTAAACAGAAAATTAGAATTAACTGGTTTGCACCAACTGACATTATTGTAATATTGGCTTCACAGCTATCTTTTCAAAAGCATGCTCAGTGGTACTTTGCAACTAAATGAAATTAGCTAAATAAATAGCAGGGATTTTTTTTTTTTCTGACTTCTGAGCCAAAAATCAGCTGATAATCACATTTATGAACGGAAAAGCCCAGCTGTAGCTTTTCTAAAAATCAACATGAAATAACGAGAAAAGTTTAATTTCCAAGCTCACATAAAGATAGTTAAATGTTAATGTTTCCCAAAGAAAAAAATGCATTCAAAAAAGATCACATTCCTGCAGACTAACTCACAGGAATATAGGGACTGGCCTGTTTAATTAAATCAACTGGTCTTCAAATCATGTATCATTTCTGGGAAGCATATTTCAAAGATGGAAGCAATAGTCAATACCACAAAAAAATATAAGACATTACCAACACCAAGGCCAGCTTTTCCTAACTGGAGATTACTGATTTAATTGAACCTCCAAACCCAGAAGTGCTAGTTTAACACTGTCAGTTATGGTAACCCATTGTCAGTAGCTTATGGCTTTGCCCACATTTTAGCATCATATTTTGCATACCCTTTACATATGTGAAGAAAAACTGTCATTTTTAGAAAGATTCTGGGGAAAAAGAACATAAGTTAATCTATAACATGAGTATCTTAAACCTTCTTACTTTTAATACCTTTGCAGTTTGGCAAGTGGACTTAAAAAAAAAAAATATGACCTGTTGTGGGATAGGAGAGTTGTTTCCACAAGAAAACATAACTAATATCACCTCAGTTTCTGACCCATATTGGTGTGTGCTTTCAGGAGACAATGTTTTACTGCCTAGTCATATTTTGTTGATAAGATCTCTGGATTGTGATCAGAGTAGTGTAATGGCACCTGTATTGTTAACGTTGCATTTGTGGCAAAAAGCGACAGTGTTCAAAGTGAGACAAGGAGCCTAAGAAAACAGAAGGCGGTCCTTTGGTTTAAAGGGATACAATTTGTTCTGGAGAACTGTATTTTAACTCTGACAGAACAGAACCCTCATGAGTATTGTTGCACAACTCATGACAGCCAATACTTACCAGAGTTCCTTATTACAGTGCATTGAAATCTTTGTGTAAGGGATATCCTGTTCTGGTTACTTGAAAACGAGCCAAATGGCTATTTTCTGTCTTATAAATTGTACCTAAGACAAATAAACTGATCTTTGCATCTTTTAGTATTGCACCTTTATTTTATCTTTCAATTCCTCATAATGTGAAATGGAAAGAAGAATATCTCATAGAGGTGTTGTGAAGTTTATGTTAAATGCTCAGATTCCCTAGTAAAAACCAACCAACCAACAGCCTCTAAGGGCATTAATAAATCTTTCATCCACAGAGAGTCAGAGAGTGGTGCAATAAATAAAGCACTGACACCACACAATGAATGAGAAATATGTAAAAAAAAAAAAAAATTAAATAACTAGTTGTAGAGTGAGCGTAGGGCATAAGAAAAGACGTCATAAGCCAACATCAGGGAATGAGGAATCTGGTGGCAGAATAAAGCAAATTGGCTTAAACAGTGAGTTAAATGGATGCAGCAATACTCCTCATACTCCCAAACCTCTTAGTAAATTCATTTTATATTACTTTCTTTGCCCTATCATAATGATGTCAGCAGAGCTATTTTCTGTTCCACAGATTCGCTTTGTACAAGAAACACATAATATACAAGCAGTTTTTAACAAATAGGTCTAAGAAAGTATAATAACAAAGTCAGATTCAACAAATGCTGTCATTATATTGTACTTCAAGAATAATAAATCCCTCTTAGAAACACTTCACCATTTACATTTTATCATCTCATGAATTTAGTGTTCTCACAGCACTCTACTCACTAGGTTTTCTTTGTTAATGGAGAGAGTGAATAGGAAAAAAAATTATTTATTTTTTATAGAAAATATAGGGAAAAAATGATTAAAAACCAGTTGAATTATTCATGGTAATGATTTCACACCTAAATATTATATGAAAAACACTAACTATGCTGTTGAAATAAAAGGTACTTTGACTTACTAGATGATTCACACTTGTGAAAAGATTTTCTGTACATGTGACTTGATGCAATACAATTGAATATTGCAAAAGTTTAATTCCAAGGTCTTGGGTGTTGGGAAGCACTGGCAGGCAGTGGGTTTACATTTGTATTTCCTTAGGGGCATGTGGACAGGTTGCAGAGGTCCTTAAAGAGATTATGTCAGGTAATCTTAACCTCCCTTGGATAATTTTGGGGAAGTCACAAATCCAAGAAAAGAAGTGGAAAGCACTAGCTTGGAAGACCTGGGACAATGTAGCAATATAAACTACCTGCACTTAAATCCAGTTCAGGGCCCAACCTCATAAACACATGACAAGCCCGGAACTGCATAAAAAAACCTCGTGGATTTTAGCACAAAAATGTCAAATTCACATGAATGAATGATCTTATTAACATCTATGAAAAAGTTAATTCTAATTCTGATTGCAGACAGGACCTTAAAAGATGAGTGACTTAGAGCACGCTATCACCCCTAGAGAGGCTGTCTACGTACATCAGAGAGTTGTCTGTGCTTTTGTTGTGTTTGTCCAGACTTCTGCACATTTCACTTAACACAGTGTTTTCTACCCAAAAGGCATCCCTGCCCTGCTAGTGGTGATGATCAAAATGCTCTGCAAGTACAGTCTTGTTCTGTATTGGCAGTTCTTATTGCCAGGGTGTGTACCACAGTATGAAGCTAAAACTAATGACAGGGTCCCTCTAGGTGGGAGTTCGGTGTCTGTATAGCACCACAGCCCCTCACCATCTCCTTCACACTCAGGAGGCTGAAGTGCTCTTGCTGCTCTGATGGAATGTGGAACCAGAGCGACATCACAGACTCAGGGCTGAAATGGATGGTCTCCTTTTCCCTTTCTGGATCCTGGAAAACAGCTTACATAGTGTCTATTGGCTTTCAGTGAAATGTTGTAATGGAACTATTTTCAGCCTCAAAAAAAATTGCATTTTCAATGACAAATTTAAATTAATTGCTGGTTTTGCTGTTGCTTCAGTCTTGGGTTTTGTTCGATTGGCTCAAATATTTATTTGTGGGAGCCACTCAGGAAGCAATTTAGCCCATCATCTCATCTACAGTTAAGTGCCACAAACTTGGTTTTAAGCCAGAGGTTATCATGCACAGAGTAAGTTACAAGAACAAATGGCAATTTGGCTCAGTCTGAGCTCTTCCTGGGATGTTGGTTCTTTCACAGGGAGGAATAATTTGGCAACCCTTAAAAGGGCAGCACTGTCTTACAGGACAGCAGCATCTACTTAGAACTCTGCTTCTCCTGTTTTAGGCCTGGAGATTGACTGACCTCCAGGTACAGGCACAGAGCTTGAGATGACTACAGACTTCTCAGTTCTTTAGATAAAACAGACTTTTGACTACAGACTTCTCAGTTCTGCAGCTAAAACTGTTTTACAGTAGTGGTGGAATGGGAGAGAAAGGAAGTAAGGGCTGGAAGGGAGGAAAATTCAGATTTGAAACCAAGCTTTGGTTAAAGGATGAGTTGTACAGTCAACTGTGATTTTTCCTCTGCCGTAACATCCTCTGTTTTAGACCGTCCCTTGTGACCTTTCCTGTCCCAAACAATTATGTGCCCACCCCACAGCTGTGCTTCCCTCATTCTCTCATGTCTCCGATAACATTCACAGGGGAAAGAAGGAAGTTTCTTTCACTTAAAATATGAGAGGACTCTGCTGCTCCTGGGAAGGTCCACCTGTGATAGCTGACACCTTCATCACCATCCACTACAGGAGCAGGTTAGAGGCAAGGGCAACTCTTCAGAGTAAAGCAGCTGATAGTTAGCAAGCTGCCACCCTTCTTTTCCTATTCCTGTGCAACAATTCAGGACACTCAGATCCTGCTGGGAGCTTTTGCTGGACATGTGTGTGATCCTTGTGTTCATGTGAGGTTTGGATCCGTGCTTGAGCAAACCTTAAGCCTTTTAAGCCATTAAACAAGAACTAATATTCCTTTATACTAAAAACTGAAGGCTGTCTTAATTTAGTTGTTGCTCAAACAGGCTGCCTCTCATAATGCTGGGAGCTTGCCTTAGTGAAAAACATCTGAGGGAAAACAAAGTTGGTACTCAGCTCACAGGCAGGGCTGAAGGACAGGAGAAGAATGATGCTTAGCCATCTCACTGGAAAAATACAGTAATACCATTTGAACAACAGCAACCTCTATAGGCCCCCTTAATTTATGGTAGATAGATATATATATGTGTCATTTGATTTTGGGAAAAAATTCCGTCAGTGGGAGGAATGCTGTGAAACATACCATCAGTTTTTTTGTGATGGAAAATGAAAGGAGATTTCCTTTGTACCTTCTTGTTTTTAATAAAAGGTTCAAAAGTACATGAAAGTGAAAAGAAACAAGACCTGCATTTTAGTCCTATATTCCTGCTATATTTCAGAGTGAAAAAAAAAAAAATTTCCTCAGACAGACTACAGTCCTCTTTTTTCTTTGCCTCATTGTGTATAGTGTGAGTTTGTGGAAAGATAAAAGAAATCTTGTCCAAGATCTCTCAACTGAAAATTTGGGTATGTAATTGGAAAGCTACCGTTTTTTTTTTAGTTTTCACATCACAAAACAAGATGTGTATGTACCGTATCTGACACGAGAGAGACCAAAATGACAACCCTCACTGGGGCTTCCCATTCCACAAACTTAGGGTGGGAAACGAGGTGACTTCTGAGCTGCAGGCAGTGTCGCCCTGTAGGACAGCTGCTGCATGACAGTAGCTTTACTACACCTGTGACAAAACACAGACCAGAGGGTTGTTTTGCTAGAGGAGGGATCAATAATTGAGACTTTGATTACTTAAAAAGAACATAAGGGGGAAAAAAAGGTGCAAAACTAACTGAAATTTGGAGAATCGCTCTATAGCAGAAGTTTGCCCAACAACAGAGGCAGCGACTGTAACCTCCTGCGACAGGAGGGTGAGGCTCTTGCAATCATCATGACTTGAATTTCTCCTTCCGAGCTTGGGTTTTATATTCTCCACAGAACTACCTACAACATGCCTAATCAATAGGTAGATATAGACAGTAAGTATCACCAGGAGTGCCCGAGGTCCTACTGCTGCAGCCTCCGTACTGGGAAAACATCCCAGGGCCTGGGAAAGTCGTGCTGCAGTGGTTGCAGAGCGGACAATGGGCACACCAGAGATACTCAGTAAATATGCACTGAAGTAGCAGATCACATCTTCCAGCTGTAGATCAGAAGCCTGAAAGCCTTTAACTCCAGAAAGAAAGAAATGCTCTGAGATGTTTGCCACTCATGCTTTTCTGAAGAAATACAGATCTCGACACACATTCAGCCAACACAATCTCCCATTATAAATGACCTACTTGTGTAGGGCTCTGAGTGCAAGTCCAGATTTTGGAAAAACAAAGTGAGGCCCTTGGTTATTCATAAAACTCCAAGGAAGCTTTACAGACAGGACTGCCTGGAGAACTTTAAGCCCAGGGACTGTCATTCTATGGAGCTGGGACTCAGCTCTACTTGGGGGTGAACGGAAGACAATTAGTTTTTTCATGTCATCTTAAGTCAGGCACTCAAATTGATAGATGCTTGTTTGGGGACTCATAATCCTTGACAGAAGTTACTTTAACCAGGAGAAAAAAAAAAAAGAGGCAAAAATTCGGCAAGGCTTAATTATTTGCCAAATAATTTGTTTACTTTCTGATGTGTGTGACAACCTTTGTAATAGGTGCACATGAGAACATGACATTTTAGATTAAGAAGAGTGTCATTGTGTTTAGCTGAAATGCCTCTTGGCAGGCAGTGAGATGAGTGTCTGCATATTTACATGCAAAATGTCATTTATATAAATCAAACCTTGAACACAAATACCTGGAGATATTGTTTTCCTGTATGCAAAAGTTCATCATGATATTCTGTGTGTTCTTGAGTGTAAGACATGAATTAATCATTTGAAACGGCATTCAGGAATCTCAGACAGTCACTGCTATCTTGAGCAGCACGCAGAGAGATGACGAAATCTCTCCCCCAAAGCAAGGATTTTAAAGTTTTGTGCCAGAACGTCTACTGTGTGAGAACATCTTGCAGAGCAGAAGCCTATGCATTTAGGGACTCTAAGCTGGAAATAAGCTAGTTAATATCTTAAAAAATAGCTGATCACTCTTGAGAGCTAAAAACATAAAAGAAAGAAAATGGAATATCTTAAGTGAAAGAAACTTGTGCAAGAAATAATGAAATACAGTGCTACTTAAATTCCTCACATGGGATTAGACCCTCTGCTATGATCCGTTCCATGCAAATATCCTAGGTTTTAATACAGAGGAAGAGAGAGAGGAGTTTTGAGTCAGGGAAGGGCTAAAGGGGATATTTTTTGAAAGGTATGCATGTGGTGATTTAACACCACCCAGAAATTAAACCCCAAATAAGCCACTCCCCTTTCCCAACCACCTGGTCTGGCAAGAGAGGGTCAAAGGCAGAAACTATGGGTTGAGATAACAACCTACTGAAAGCCAAAAGCAATGGAATAAGAAACACCTAGTGACAGCAGCAAAATTAGTAACAAAAGTATGCAAAAATAGAAGGTGCTTTATACACAGAAGGGGTTTGCCCCCTTAACTTGGTTCCCCGTGGCCCCCCGGGACAAAGACAAGGCGGGGACCATTCCCTCATCCAGAGCCTCATGGTTTCCCCAGGCAAAGACAAGATGGTGGGTGCTCCCCAGAGCCAGCCCTCCCATCCCTGGGCCCGAGACAACAAAAAACGGTGACAAAACTCACAAAAAGCTGGATTGTCCACCCTGTGCCATCTGTGGGGGCTTTTTTACTGGACTGCTGCACTCTGCTGATTCAATTCCACTCCACTCAGCTCCTCGCAGCTCCTTTCTGCTCAGGCTCTCCCTAAGAGTCGTTCTTTGAAAATGGACTCCACCAAAATACTGTACACTACTGAGTACAGCAAGGTACAGAACAGGATCTCTTTGGTCTTATGTCTGTAATTCAAAAAGTCACCTGCAGGTTTCAGAGACAAACCACTGTTGAAATTTGTAGTTATCCTTAATAGAAATATAAGCCCTTTCACATGACCATTGTAACACTTCCCCATCCTGAATGGTATAAAAGGGAGGAAAATAATTCTCTGGGATTCATCCTTACTGGAACTGACTACTAATCTGTTAGCAGGAAAGAGAGAAATTAGCTTTCCTCTTCCACAAAGGCTTGTCTTTACTGCCAAAAAATAAGGTGGAATAAAACATTTTTGTGTCAAAGTCTCTAGAAGTGACTGCAATAAACGTGGCTTGCTCTGTGGAACTCAGTCCCTTCCTTTGGTCTGAAATGCCACAGGTGCTCAGATGATTTCAGCTCAAGTTAAAGACATTACCCTCCTAATAATTGCTTCCTGTGAAATATTTAGCAATTTCAAACTGGATCCGAATGCAACAGAACACATTTAATCCTCCCTGTGTTCTTAATGAGGAAAAATGGAGAACCAGAACACATTTGAACAGGTGAAAAGAGTTACTACAATCTCAATGTCCTTTTTTTGAGAAAGCCCACAGGCCTAATATGAGTGAGTTTCAATTGGATTTCCACAGAGAAGTCTGTTGTTATTTTTTCCATCTGATATACAGAGAGATTGTCTTGTCACAGTTGTTTCAGTCACAGACATCCACTCTTTGCTCTGCTCCATTTGGTTTTACAAAATGTCTACTTTCTGCAAGAAGACTGGTTTTGCTTTTATTTCTTCAGCTGAATTGCCTCTTGCTGCCTTAAGCAATTTTACTTGAAGAAGCTTGACACACAGGGATAAGGGATACTTATGGTAGCTCTGTTTGTAGCATGCCTTTCTCATTCTAAAGATTCAAATCTGAAACTAGATGACTTTTATGACATTTCTACTTCCTTTTTTTGTGTGCTTGTTCTGTTAGCTACAGTGTGATTGTTATCAAAGATTTAGTTCATTTTTGGGATCTCCCAATGCTATGTTTTATGGGGAGAAGTAATAGCTTTCATTGGCCCATCTGATATGGTTAAAAAAAAAAAAAAAAAAAAGATGTTTCCTTCTGCCCATCACCTCTTTTCAGATCTGAAAGTAATTTGCGTGCTTGCAGGAAGAGTCCTAGCTATGCAGTTGTCTCATCACACGCTGTTCCCAGCTTTAAAATGTATGAACAAATGTATTTGGAGCGATGAATAATAAATAATCTTTATCTCAACACACTCTTTCAGTCCACAAACTCTCAAGATGCTTCACAAAAAGTAATGAAGTTTTTATAAAGAATAAGGACCAATGTGCTGCCACCTCCACAAGGAGAAGTGGCAAATCCTTATATCTACACAGGTCCTCTGAAGAGGACAGATCCACACTCACACAGAGCATTTGTGCATTTAAGCATGCATAATAGAGATTTCCTCATACCTACAAACACTTGTCTGTTGATGAAAAGTAGACTGAAAATGAAAGATAACCAAGAACAAAGGTTGCACTATCACGATTTCTAAACTGAAATCTTAATTATGCTTTAAAAAAATGGATGGTAACCCATATTTTAGGTGAACTTTAAAAATAGAGTGGGACTGACCAGCTTGGAAATTGCTCAGAACACCAAGTTTGAGATACTTGCCCCTTGAGGCACCACCCCTGTGAAACATCTGCCTTTCTCTATTTTCAGGAGCACAGGAGCTGCAGGAGGGCAGTGCCCTACAAGCTTGGATTCTGGGCATTTGCTAAGCCCCTACAGGCAGGAATTCCCTGAAAACATTACTGTACCACAGTGACATGCACTTGTCTTGCAAATTTTTCTTTGACCTTTATTCTGCAGTTCTTTATGTCATTTGGGCAGGTCATGTGAATTGAGTTGAAAATACAACCCTTTGTAGCCTGTGGCTGAGGACTTCAGCTCCCTATAAGCCCCAGCCTGGTTTTACACAACACAGTTGCCACCGTGATAGAGTTCTATAGAAAAATGCTGTTAAACCCATGAGCTAAAGCCATGCAGAAAAGCAAAATAATAGACTCAACAGTATTTGCTGAGATGGGATTACTTAAAGCTCAGGGATTCAAGTGGAAAATATTGACGTGAAAAGCTGTAAAATCCTAAGGAAAGAAAGCAAAGAATAGGAAAACAGCAAATCTGCAACATCAAAGATCAGCCTACACCAAAGAGCAGAGGCAGACCCTTCCTCACCTGTCTGATGACTGCTTGTTCAGCAGAGACTCATCCAGAATCGCAAGAATAATTGGAAGGCCCTGTATCCACTGAATGTGTTCACCAATAAATAAATAAATGTCATGTACCCCAAAGTTGTTTTTCTTCCTTGCAGACTCAACTGCAGTAGAGATACCCAAGCAAAAGCAACCCAAGGGCAAAAAGCGAAGGAATAAAAGAGCCTTAGCAAGAGTGACATCTATTTCCATCCCTCTTCCTCTCATTAATTCCCTACTATGCATTTTCTCTGGGAATCCCAAACTGTCTAACTCCATGTTCATGGCAGCTGGCCATGGTAAAGCAAGAATGATGCTGGCTGAAGCGAGGACAGGAGATACATTAGTTAACCCTTTACTCTCACTTTCCTCTCAGCTAAAGGAGAAGGAAGAAGGAGCAGACACGGGGAAGGAATCCAGCAAGATGAGGCAGTTCAGAGTAGAACTGAAAATTAGTATTGTTGCCTTTGGTATGACGGTTGTGGAGACTCAGAGTACGCTAGTGCTGACCTATTTAGGCTAGAGACATATTTCTGTTTCTGAAAGGAAAGTAGGAAACAGTCTAAAACTAGGTGTTCCCTAGAGAAGAAAAAAAAAAAAGCTTTTGTCCCCTTCTAGTTGTTCTTCCCACAAAAAGATCCAGTAATGTGGTAGATTTCCATCTAACCTAGGCAATAGGAGCTCAGGCATTTGTTTCCAGCACCTACAGGCTTCCAGTAGCCCAAACAGGAATGAATTACATAAGCAGGGCTGTGGAGAACGCCTGTGTTTTAGAGAACTGACACCACCAGCTTCTGCAGTACAGGCCTATTCAGATACACATTATCTGTGAAACCTGGCTTACAGCCCAAACTGGTAATCCTTCAAGCAATGCAGATTGTCTAGTTCAAAGAAAGTGTTCCTTTTCACATTTTAAAAACCTCTTTTTAAAATCAGGGTTTAATCAAAAACAAACAAATGTTAATAGAAAAGATCACATGCATAACCCCTGCAGTGTATTTACCTATGTAAATAACATGTAATTTTCACTGTTTAATTACTGTTTCATGTCCCGCTTCCTGCTGTAGTCTATATTTAAATTGCATATTTGCCTCTATCTCCTTTCTCATAATGTGTCTTGATATGAATATTCATACCACCATTGAGTGGTTGATTACTTCTGTGCTAACCTTGAAAACACTTTCCTTGCAACACAGCAAACAACCGGGTGCTGTGGTTGTATAACAGCAGAGAAAATAAAATACAATAAATAATGCTCAGGCTCTTTGGGATCAGACCGTATTCTCCTTTGTTTTTTCCTCAGCAGGTTTTTTTTTTGGTCCTACTCTTATAAATTAAGCCAAGTTACTCCTGACTATAGTTCCCTGAATTATAGCTCTGGACACTGGATTTCCATAGAAAAGAAGTAATAAGCAAAGCAGAATTCCTGCACTTTTCTCTCCCTTTTGAGATGGGAGAGAAAAACAGTCTCTGTTGCAGCTGGATGCACATTTTTTTTCAATCATGTGAAATTTGAAAGAGTGTTTTTACTATTCTAAATAAATAAAAAAATAAATCACAGTCTGGAGTAGTTATCTGAGGGCAAAAAAAGGAAGAAAGACCAATAGAATTAAGCCTGATGAAGTATCCTGGAACCAGTCTGAATTTGAACTTGCATCCATTATGACTGGTTTATATCATGAAGCTTTGATGTTCAGCTTATATTTCAAAACAAAGATTTGTGGTTTTGTTGGGGTTTGTTTGTTTTGTTGGGGGTTTTTTTTGTTGTTTGTTATTTTTAATGAACAGAACAATTAAATTTGGAAAAAGAATAAAAGGACATTATTTCAACACTCCTCTATTTCCTAATTCAAGATCCAGGAAGAGAAACAGCCTAATTCCCTGATCTCTTTCATAGTTTAACCCCTAGAATGGAACGCACCATGGCCTGGCAGAGCCTGTTTCCCCTACACTGATTATGGAGAAAGTCTAGAGGCTGTCAAACACAGCCAGGTGTGTCCTGGGCTGGGTGACTCCCCATATCCAGGACCATTAACTTGTGACAGGAAAACAGACAGGCTTGCAGGTGGCGGGGAAGGGGGTTATTTTGCGATGGTGTCATATTGACTCCTGGCCACACACAAAACTGTGCCTCTTTTAGTCCTCTTTTACCTCCTTTTAAGCAAAACCTACTCACCACAGTTTCCCCACCTTGCACAGTTAAGCTCCCTGAGAGTGGTTTGAAGATGCCTACATATCATACAAGCTGTTCACCCTTGGATCACTGAGCTCACAGCTAAGTAACTTGTCCTGCCTTTTTTTTGTTGTTGTTTTTTGGGTTTTTTTGAGAAGAACTCACTACCTTAGTCTACACTGCTTATACCTTCACCTCTAGGGGTATCTTCTAAGTTTCTTCACACCTAAGGCATCATTCCCCAACAACTTTGCAGTTATGACTCAGTGACTTCAGAGGTCTCCAGCCTACAGAAGAGTAAAAACTGGTCTGAGGTAAGAATTTACTTCTGTGAGAAGCCAGGGAGTGTCTCCTACTGAGACACGATTTTGTTTCATGACCTCCACTGATTTGTCACGCACCATGGAGTGGTTAAGGAAGAGAGTTTATAGCTGCTGAGAAAATGCAAAAAAAGTTTAGGCTGATATGGATCTGGATCTTCACCCAATTACTGTGCAGTGGTCGAGACGTACCCAACTCTGTTATCTCCTCTCTTTGCTGTCTCCATTTCTGTCTGTAGAAGTGAGACTCTCTAAATCTACCAAGTGATGCAGCTCTACAGATGTCAAATATATTCATTCACACTAAGAACAGAAACGGACATGATCAGCACGGCAAGATTTTGATATGGCAGCCTTTCTCCTGGCTTCTAATTAGCAGACTTGTTACAGCACTGGATAAAGACCAGTCTAAAATGTATTCCCACTCTTCTACATGGGGGTTTTGTGGAAGGAACAACTCTAGGGGACAGCACCTTATATTGCTCAGTGACAAAGCACTCAGTGGCAGAGGTCATTATTGAAAATCAGGTCTTAATCCCTTCATTTTTGGAGGTGAGAGCCACGCAATACTTTTAACACAGTCCTATTGGGATATAGCAGCGTAAAATACAATTACCAAAGTTATTTAAATAAGATCATTGCTATGTAACATGCAGCCATTTTTTAATCTATGCTGGCTGCATCTTGTTCTTTTACACAGTTCAATGTTGAGATGGACAATCTCTAAGTAACTCTATAAGGAACAGCAGGAAACTAAGATTCCAGAACTGTTCTGAGCTTTAAATAAGTTTCATCTTTAATGATTCTGTTCTGCCTCCAAATAAACTGAAAAATGACTAGAATCTAAAGCTTATTTAGGAAGTTGCCATAGTAACAATTAACTACCTCTAAGCCTTTCAGCTTTATTTTATCTTTTTTCGCTGAGGTGCCCTAAATTACTTGAATCCTGAATAGCTACAGTAATATATCCATGTCTTTGAACTAAATGACATGGTTTTGCTAGAACTCTCATTATATGAATATTGATTGATTTTCTAATTGGGACTAGGCATCATCTTGCTGACAGCATCACTGCAAGAAGCCATGTAAGAGTGAGGAAGATTAACAGGAAAAAAGTAGAAAAGAAATAAGAATGCTGTTTCTCTAGGGAAGCAGATAGGGTGATCAAACTGAAGAAATAGCGAATGGAGTAGAATTAACTTTAATGACCGAGTTTATATGGACTATAGACCTCCTCCAGATGCAGGGCTGTTTTGTTTCTCTGATTATCCTCTTACACTCTATTAAATAAAAAAATATCAGAGGAACCCAAAGAGACTTATTTTGACCTGTGGATTCAATAATTATTCATGCCAATGCAAAGGGCTTATTAACCCTAATTATGCTAATTCAGGTGCATTTTCCACTTACTTTGTCCTGACATGAACAAACCTGATAATATAAATTGTTTAATGAAATGCTGTGCCCTATACTTTCCTTTATTACTGTCTGTTATCATTTGACTTTATGTTTGATGAAGCAGTTTCTGAAGTGATAGTGCTTCTGATACAATTAAAATAATTGTTACATTCTCAAGGCTTAAACTGTGCCCAGGCACCCATTCCCGGTGTTTTTCCTACCAAGTAGCATTAATCTTCAGATGGATACATCTGAGCTGTAGAATCCACATCTAGTCCGGTATGTGAAGTTTATTCTTGGACTGAAAATCTCTGAGAAGACCATACTAGTGCTTTGTTTCCTTTAGAAGCTTCAAGTGTTGCTGAGGGCAGACCGTAGGAGAATACCCTCGTCAGCCTGTGAGTAAACCTCTGTGTGCTGGTGCTACTCTGTATGCTCCGTGCATGTTCTCTTTCCTGCTTACCTTTTCAATCACTTCTGTGGATTATTTTCTCAGAGTCACTCATAGCTGTAGGTGACTGGATTTCCTAAGTTACCTCTCCCAGACATAGTCTGGTACGAGGAGTACTTCGGGGCCTCATAAGTGGCAAATAAGAGCCCCTCTGACCAATGTGGCTTCTTGTGCTGTTTGCCAAGGCAAAGAGGGACAACTGAGGTGCCCCAGTAACTGTGACAGCTCCAAAGCTTAATTTGGTTCTGAGGGACTCCTCAGGGTAGCTGTCACAGATCTCACAATTTCTTCTTGTGCTACTCCTACATTCAACTCTACGATAGCAGTCAGTTGCCTGAAGAAGGAGTTTAAGCACCTCACTTCTGTGCTGCAGAAACTGTCAGTTTGATCTCAGCCTCTCAGGTCTTCTGGGATCAGGGTTAGCACCTGAACTATTGCATTTCACAGTTACAGCAACAGCCAGAAGCAGCCACAAAGGACGAGCATTTACCAACGTCTCTCAGATGAGGCTGGAGTCTGTAGCACTAACACATGCTGCTATTCTCCTATCTGTTCTGCATTCACGGTACTTTGGTCACGCATCTTTCAAGTCACTCCTGTTTGTTTTGTGCATAGCCCTTATTTATTGTTCCAGAAATGGGAGTGCATTTTCATCTTGTGGTTTTGGTTTTTTTTTGTTTTTTTTTTGTTTTTTACCATAAAGACAGTATGTTTTTAACTTCCCAAGTGAAAGTGGGAAAACAACACCTATCCATGTCACTCTTCAGAAAGGAAGCAGTCTTTCTTACATCAGATAACTACAAGCAGTAACTGATAAAAATTGAACTTTAAAGGAAGTGGAGCAAAATAATTCCCAATTTCACTCGGTATGCCTTTTCTAATGTCAGTCCTAAGGCACCAGGGAAAAAGCAGATGACTTCACTATTGCTTTGATGAAAACAATATTCATCTGGATTACCCTTAAACCTGTCCTGGGGTTTAGTAATCACTTTAACTGCAGATAGCTTAAGAGGAATAGCTCAATACTGGTTTCATATTATTTTCCCCATGTCTTAAAAGAATCTCTGCAAGTTTGCTGAATGCCTTTTTTGATAATAAAAGAACAATATCCTAAAGCAAAGATGTTAGCTCCATCCCTATATCTGACAGGAAGAAACACCATCATTCAATGCAAATAAAATCTGGAACAAAAGGGTAAGGTATAGTCATTTCTGAACCAGAGAAAACAATTCAGCAGCCGTAGATTTCTTGTCTGCACTGCAGTTCTCAGTATTTTCATAATTTACATGGCTAAGAGTTGTTTGGCTGCCCAACCTTGTAATTCACATGGAAATAGCATCTGGCTATTTAGACTGTTACACTAACCTTGGAGAGCTTCCTGTACACATTTTTCTCTGCAAAAATGCCTATTGCTATCACATAAAGCAAAATAGCAGTGACACCAGTCTTCAGAACATTATATAACAGGAACTGGACTCAGTTCCCAGGCCATGCACTGTTTGCACTCAGCACAGGAGAGGACAATGACATGGCCCGGCAGAATGAGTAGAGCTGCACTCTATCATGAAAGGTGCAAATTTGAACGGTACAAAATCTATCACTTGCACACATTCCAGCCAAACCACCCTCCTCCCTTACAAGCCAGCTACTGGTTTCTATCTCCTCTTATTCTTTTACTAAAATTGTTCTAACAGACCACGCCTTTAGGACAGGAGAGCTGGAGGTGGCCGACTGTGAAACATCGGACTTGCGTTGCCGGGAAGATGGATGAGTGGATGAGGGAGAGCCACTGGGGCTGGGGACAGTGTCGATGCAGCGCTGCCCGTGGCCATTACTCACTGACTAGCAGCAGGCTGCCTTATTGACAAGGGGATGAAGTGGGCTGGGAAGGCAACAGAGTACAAGCACTGGCTCCCCAGAGTGTGCAGGCATGCTCCAGCAAACGTGGGGCTGGGAGTGGCTCTGAACAAGCTGACCACACATCAGCCAGCAGCTGAGTGACTGACTGCCCTCCCACTCTCAGCAGTACTGGGACAAACAACACTTCCACAGGCAGCTTCTGCAAGAGCTGCTTGCAAGTCAAATGGGAACAGCCAGAAAGCCAGCTGCAACATACATCATTTCATCAGAGGTTTTCAGAAATGGTTTGTGAAAGCACCTACCCCTTCTCCCCATTTATTTTCCTACTATGGATTTGCTGCATTTTCTGAAAACATCTCACTTTGGAAGCAACTTCTCACCCTGGGCGTTAACCTTGCAAGCAGCCACCACATCTTTAAGTCTTCTGACCCTGGTTCCTGATGCCCTCTGATGCTCTGTCCTCCATCTCCTCCTACCTTCTGCTTTGCTCACGTGGGCCTCTGGCTTGCTGGGATGGCTGTTTGTCAGTCCTTTCCTCTGAGACCTGTGTGGCAGCAAAACAGACACAGAGCCTGTCCCGCTCCACACCTTATTCTCCAGGAAGGCTACGACCACAGGCGCAAAGGGTCAGTCTCCTCGACTCCTCCTCTGGCCAGCCTGCCTTTCTCGGTCAGGCTGGATGTGACCTCCCGTCTGTGTCCCTTGCCACGGCACAAACACCTGAATGTACAAACATAACACATGCTTTTTCATACATACGCTTCATTTGTTCAGCCCTGTTTAATTCAGACACATTGATTCATGCACTTACTTTCCTTGGAGATATTAATACCAGCTCATACCTACAGAATGAGAAAGGAAGTAGCAATAGCTTTGAAATTGGTTTGTAACAGATGTTAGCAAAGATAGTTATAATGTCTGCCTGGCACCTTTATTTCTTGGGGCATGTGAGAGGTAGAGAAATAGAGGAGAAAAAGAGAAGGATTGTAAACCTTAGGTGTATGTCCGGAAATTAAATAATTCTGTACGTTCATTGCCTCTTTCTGGAGAAGAGACATCTTAAAACTCTATGAATTACACTCTGAATCTGAGGAGAAAAACTATACCTTTGATTTCTTTCAGAAATATGCTGAGTTTTTTCTATAGTGAGCAGAAAAAAAAAAGTGTGCTTTCTAGAGTAACTGGAGTCAGTTACAAAAGGAATCAACTGTTGAGGTGTCCCAAGGCTGAAGCCTGGTGCTGAAAGGCAAAATGCTCAGTAAAAACCTAGTTTGTACCTTTAGTGGAAGTAGTCAATTTTATATAAATGTGTATTTGTGAAAGCACATTTGCATATTACCATAGTTATTATGCATATGCATAGTTATTAGACATCAGAGATGCAGTAAATGAATTTACTGGTTGCCAAAAATTATGGTTGGGATCACTGAAGTATGGGCTTTCTCTTTTTTTCTTCCTTCCTGCTCCCCTTACTTCTGCAGTTCTCGAATTCCCAAATACTATTAACAAAAATTTCTAGACCGGGGTGCTAGTTTACTTCTCATTACCCAAAACATACAGTGATGCTGGTAATGCCCATTATTACATATAAAGGTGGCTGGTTTTTCGTGATGCTTTTAATAGTATCTCATTTTGTGATCTGTGGTGTAACTTGGGGAAGGGGGTCCAGTGGTTGTATAACATTCACACAAAGGCCAAGTCTGTAAGCATCATTATGTCCCTTGTAAAGTGCTTGTAAATTTGGTAAGACAGACCAAATTGTTTTGTTGTACTGACTCATATCAAATGTTTGGTTTAGGTTTGCCCCCTACTCTACACGAATTGCTGAAATAGGTTTACATCCGGTGTAAAAATTAGGCGTAACACAATGAAAGATGTACTGGAATATCATAATGCTTATAGTAATCCACATAATTATACTTTTCTGCAGAGACTCAGGCCCACTGTTAAACCCACACCCACCTTAAGCACAATTGTATTAAAAGCAGTTATTCAATAAATTTCAAGTTCTGATCCCTAAATGTCAAAGAATACAGAGATCTGCAAATTTCTTTATGAACTTTTTCAGAAGGGTGATATATTTTTTTAATCGGCAGATAGTTGAGAGTAACTTTGCTTTTTTTTTTTCTTATTCACAACTTGTTAGCTTGGTATTTAAAAATATGCTTTACTATTTTCACTTGACTAATGCCCATATTTCATTGTTACAAATAATTATTTCTTTACATTACAACATTTTCCGCTTTTTTTTTTTAAATTAGAGCTCTCCTGATACTCAGTAGTTTTAAGAGTCCATGTTTTCTCTGCACAACCTGTGTCCACATACCCTGTCTACATGTAACCCTGTATATAATACCTAACATATTGTGACTAAGGTGGGAGAGTTGCTTTGCATGTTCCCCTATTTCATGAAGCTTAGCTTTATCCTCTGATTTGATAATGTAGGTGATATGGGCAAAAAGTATCTGATAATAAAAACAAACAACCAAACTCTGCCTGTATTTGGTATTGTTTCCATAACAGTGGCCCAGTTGAAGGATTTAAGGAAAATAAAAGAGGTCAGCAAGTAAGGCTGAGCCCGAAATCCTGTTTGTTTTTCCACCTGTACGAATTGATCTAAACAAAGACATAACTTCTTCACTAAATTTGATTAACTCTTAAGAAGGTGCTGGGTGGCACTTTAAAGAGAAAAGGATAGAGAAAGACAAATATAGTCCAGTGGAGCTAAGCAAATGCCCCAAAGCCTCAGACTAACTTCACCATGTACGATAAGTCAAGCATACGTTTACCTTTCTGTATCGTCTGTCTCAAACAGAGCAGCACACTTTCAAAGGCGTGTATCATAAACACCATGTTTGTATAAACAGACCTCTTCTTCCAAAGTCTGAGACAGCCCTGAAAACTGGAAAGACTTACACCAGGGCAGGAAGAGTCCTGAGCCCTGTCACTGCTACATGGACGAGTTCTGAGGAGTCAAATTCTCAAACTGGACATCGTCACAAGAACTGCAGATAGCTTTTAAGGAAAACCAATTGTTAAAAAGAAGAAATCCACAAACTAAAGAAATATCTCCGACTCTCTACTACACACACAGAAATCAGCATTTTTATAAACCTCAAAATGTTTTGAGAAAAAAAAAGAAAAATTATAAATGCACTCTGTACCCTTCAATACACTAATCAATGGATCAATTCTTTTATTTTTTAAATAGAAAATCAGATCAGATTCACCTTAGAAATATTCTAGTATAACCTTTTTGCCATTATTATTACTTGTATTTTTCTTGCTGCTAAGATACTTAATGTATTTTTATTGAACAAATTTCCTCTGGTCAATATCCATTGAGGAATCTCATTCTTTTAAGGAAGGTCAAAGCATAGTTTCCCTGGTCTCAACATGCTTGGACTTACTAAGGTTTTTAGATTTTAGCTCTGGTTGGCTTATTTGCATTTCCAGCTGAATCTCTGCCCTTCAACAAATGGACTTCAGTTATCCTTCGTGTTGGATCAAAGTTCTAGTCTTCGGCTGCATCCTTTGTTGATAATTTACAAATGGATAATATTCTTTTAATAAATCAGTTTTTAAAAATAATTTAATTATGTGTCAGTACATGCCATACAGCCACTTTGTCTTACCATCCTGAGTGATTTAAAAGAAAGAAAGGAAAGACTGCCCAGGCCAGCCACAATGGGTAGCAATGCTAGCATCATATTTTGTTAAGTTGGCATTACACTTTTAAAATTTCAACCTTTGGGGTTTGGTAAGAATTGACTGTATAGCTAGGCAAGGAAACAAAATCTATTATAAAGGTTTTTCAACAGAATGCTCCTACTGAGAATTTTAGAAAAGGAAATGGTAAAATTTTCTATGACAACAATTCTCTAGAGATACCAACTGAACGACTAACACCCAATACAATCATGGAACACTTAGTACTCAGTCTCTTTAATAAAGAGGGAGTGAGGACAAGTTCGTTGTGCATTAACTAGTAAAAGTGTTTATTCAAAGCTCCTGTTTATCAGATTTCAGAGTATCTTTAACAACAGAAGCTAGAGACTTTAAGTAATTCAGTGTAGATGATGTCCTAAAATACCATTGATAAGGATAAAAGCTCATGCCGATTTCTTGTTCTGTAGGCTCAGGGACAAGATCCAAAGTATTCCACCCGAGACAACTAAGTTTGGAAAAGTTAAAGTTAGAAAATTAACAAAATTCAAGTAGCCAGTTCAAGAAGGCATGCAGAGAAGCAGAGCACTTTTTGCTCCCCTCCAGCTCCCCCGATCTCCTGTTAAATGTCATATCTGTAAAAGTAGCTCTTGACTGTTTAATGTGATAGCCTTCTAGAAACTGGTAAACAGTTCTGAAAGTAGAGAGGTTTTGGTCTACACACAACCTAATTCTAGCATGCCCCTGCCCTCAAAATGAGCTAAAGAAATAGCTGGGACATTATTGCAGTAGTCTGCATACTCCTTATCCATCAATGGACGCCTGGTATCTACACTGCAAGACTTTTCTGCTAAGGTTAATTATGAATGGCTAATATATATGAGCTTTGCAAAATCACATAAAAGAGGAACTTGATAGCAATCTATTTAGAAAATGAAGTATTACAGCGGGAATAGACACACTCATGATTCATTATAAGCTTTGGGCACAGACTCAGAAGGACAGTTCTCAAATCCGTGCTGTATGCCCTTACCCTTCTCAAAATGTATCAGTTGAGACATGTTTCAAGATCATAAAATTCAACAGGAATTAAAAACACGCCTAAGTATGCTCCTAAGAAGGCATTCTTTGGGAGTATCAGGCTGAAAACTCCTAAAATAAAAATTCCTGTCTTTCATTTATTCTGGTATTTGTAGTTTAGGATCCCTAAAAACAACCTGCAACGTGTTCCACTGCGGTACATAGTTTTTGGAGCAGTACTTTAGTAACCAAGTGTTTAAGAACGCTTTTATCATTAATGATAGGTCTCACAGTATTCAAAGCATCACCAAATATTAAAAATGGATGACAGGATATAAGCGCTAATAGGAGTTTAAGACCTTTGCTGTGTCCAAGCCTGAGTGTGAGAAATTGTGTTGTTAAAAGGGCAGAGGAAATTTGTTTTCCCAGCAATTAATTTGCTTGGAGATGGTCTTTTTAAATAAAGTTTCCTGGCTGAATCAGTAAGCGTTTGACCTGGTACCTAAAACTTCAAAGGCTACTTATAGTCTGCTTTTGAGCCCCCAGGAATTCCAGTATTTGAACAACCCTTCTGCAAACTGAAGTCTGTTCCTTACCTCAGAGTTTGCAGTGCAATACACTGAAATGGAGATAATGTGCTGTTAATATGCATCTCCATAACTTACCTTCATTTCCAAAGACATCACCAACCGAAGTACATTATCATGTTGTGCTCATGAGTTAATGACCAGAGCTAGATTTGAAGGAGTGACTCCAGTTAAGCACAGGAGTGTTTCTTCAAAAATTCATTATAATGATCTGCATGTCATTTTCTTTGTGTCTTGGATCAAGGCTTACACACATCTGAGCTCATCCCAGATGGGGTTCAAAATAATCTTGAGACACTGACATGAGATCATTCTGAATCTTGCACAAGTTGCTTAGTAATTTCTTGCTCATATTTTCACGTATATAAATTTATATTTTCATCCCTAGTGACTATGTATGTATTAGGCTAGATAGATTACGAGATTCACCTGGGAGTGCATGATTTATAGCCTTCCTCCAAGGTAACATAGCTCCCGAAACATTACAGATATTCATCTCAAAAAGATGTTGCTGTCTTCCATTCCACTTTGCATGGTAACCCCCACTATTTCTTACAATCAGGCGAGAAACTCAAGGAAGACTTTGAAAACTGATCCATGATAAAGTTGCCAGATTTTTTTTCTTTTTTTTTTTATGGTTAACCTCCTTATCTGTTGTAACCAGCTTCAAATTAGTTCACTGTTCTCATTTTCATGCTCCTTGGGTACACAGAGAAGGTAAATAAATGCTTCACAGTGAATCAGTTGAGTATATTGAGACTTGAACTACAACTGTTGCTGCTATGGTGTATTTAAATATAGATAAATGGTAAATCAAAACTTACATAATTCAGTAGAAGAAATACAGTGGCAAGGTACTGTTTTTAACTACATAATACAAACCAGATCCTAAATCACATAGTATCTTTAATTACTTGTCTTGGACTGCATTATAGGATCAGTTTGGAGACAAGTTTTTTTTCTTTTCCAGTTCTACTTCCCACAGCTCTCTATATTAGTGAATGACCCTTCTTCATAACTTGAAATTTATACTAACAGGTACATGACAGATAGTCACTTGAAGAGGAAATGGAGGCTAGCAAATGATCTAGAACAACAGAGACAAAAACCTTTTCCAGCTCAGCACACTCGTGAGATGCTTGTGTTGTAACCGGCAATCTTGGAAAAGATAAAACAAAATCCAAAGCAGAGGGTTGCTGCGGTTTCTGCTGATACGAATTTTTAAAAATCAGGTAGAGTTAACATTTTGAATTGCTTACTCAAGAAGCCCTTTATGGGCGCTCCTTTCTGGTGTTGCCTTGCAAGGATATCATGGTTGCCATTGGACGAAGTCAGGTAAAATTCCACTGTTCAGTGTATTACAGTAGAGAGTTGCCCCTTCTTTTATAAATGATAGCTACCTTAACAGACCTCTCTCACCCCTCCTATTTGTATTCCTTAGTGTCAACTACAGCTTACATTTATGTTTCTAACTCTCCCTATTATAAAGTACTCCAGTTTCCTCATTTTTAGATTTGATTTGGCATGCTGACTGTACTTCAAAAATCACATTCCTGTTGATGCTGCTCACTGCACAAAAAGGACCATTTGATAATGTTTTGGTTTAGAAGGTTTCACAGTTTGCATGATATAATTAAGACTGGACAAAGAAAAAGCCATCCAGAATTCTCATGGCACACTGATGAATGGGTTTTCCCTTGTGAGGATGTTCATATTTCATCCAAATTCAGAGGTTCCAGTAGTATTTGAGGAATCAGCAAACCAGAACTATACCAGAGCTCAATCAATTTCACTGTGATTAAGAATAGAACTGGAAATAGCTCCCATAAGGCAGAGAATTTGAAGAGAAAAAAAAAAGGGGGGGAGTGAGATAATGTTAATTGGCTCCTTGACATGTTACCATTTCCTGCTGAGCCAAGTTTCAGATAAGACATTTCAATGTGGATAAAAACGTTATAAGCTAGTTTTAGATGCGTTATATAGAAATTATATTTCCTCATCTACATAAATATCGTTACATTTTACCATTAAAAACACTCAGTCTAGATGTATCTACAATTTAAATATTTCAGAGCTAACTATGGATTAAAGTGTTACATAGGCTCAAATTTCTCATCTCTACCATAAGCTTCTTGAGGAACCTGAAGAAGGAGCTGTTAAATGCCACAGTGAGTTGTGTCAGTGCGTGAAGATACGTATGTACAATATTTAACCCATCTTTGAAGATATATCTTCTCCTACCTAGAGAAATTCAGTGGTGAGAGGGAGCGGAACCTCTTGAGAAATCACTAAAGAGGATCTGATGATAGGTGGGAATCAAAGGAACCATCTGGAGATCAGGGCAATCCTTAGTAAGATAACCACTTTCTATGAATATTCACAACTTTGGAGAAACACTACATGGATTACAGATGAATGAGAACTTCTATTCTGAACAGCAGAGACAATGTTTAGAGTGACAATGAAGGTCAGGGTGTGCATGCTTTCTAATTCACCTTAGACTGTAAACAATGGACATGGGGGGCTGTTATGCTCAAATCCTTTGGAAATGAGTGCACAGATTCTTTGTGGACTGGCTCCTGACTGACCTAGGATTTTGGTAGATTGCTCTTAGTGTATGTAAGCATGAATATCCAGTGAACACCACTTTTGCATTACACTGCCTTTTGTTTTTGATATAGCAGGCTAGAAAAAAAAAAAGAATTTTGAGGGCGTCAAGGGCAAAAGTGAGATCATGACCTATTATTTATTATGTGATATCATCACGTATTAAATCACAGCCTCCTTTAATCTCTTAAAGGACTCACTCTGTCTCATTTGACCCATCTTTTCTCCCTCAACTTCACTATCCCCGTTCTCCTCAGATGGGCCACTGGTAGGACAAAACAAGATGCAATGACTAGATTACTGATTTTTCATTTGTCTGAACCAAACACAGAGCATTGCTTTTTAAATATGAGATCTTTAAAACATTTTCTGCAAAAAGATGCAGAAGAGAATATTTGATTCCTGACTTTTCAGCCATAACCAGGTTGACTATCATCCTCAAAACTTTGCTGCAACTCAGACAGAATTCATGAACCTGTGCAGGGAACTGGCAGGTGAAACCCTCTGGCCTCTCTTTTGTACAAACTCCAATTTCATATCAGAGTGGTAGTCCCTTTTAGTCTTAAAATCTATTAATCTGTTTTGAACCATGTCAAGTGCAATAGCTCTTCATACAAAATGGAATCTCTGTTGCCTTTATTCTCTTGGCTATTGATCCTGTTAGCTACAATTTAGTTTGGCAAATGAAGAATCTAGAAGACTGACATACTACTTTTTAGACTGCCTGCTGAAGCTTTGGCTCTGTGTTAATTCCAAGAGACTGCCCTCTAGCCAGCCCTTGCTTTTCTTTCACTACATCTTGCATATAAATATTTTACTGCGCTCCAATATAAAAGTTTGATAGAATTTGAACTGAGGAAGCATAGATGAGACAAGGATATTCAAGCTTATCTTTATAAAATAAAAATGGTTTTTATCTTGGCTCTCTTACTAAAGCAATTGAGAAGTGTATTTCATGCTCTAGGTTTTGGAGAGAGATATTTTATATTCTCATATTAATCAAGAAACACACGTTTGGCTATTATGATATATATCTACTCTATGACAAATGACTGACCTCAGTGGATAACCACACAAGCAATGTGATCTCTTCCAATGCCAAATGGGAGGTTGTTAAACTGTTCTTAGCCATAACAACTTTAGAAAGGCACACCCACAGAGCATCTTTTCACTATGTCTGAAGTGTTAAGCGGCCAGGCTTTTGTATAAAATTACACTAATTTACTAAATGTCTCTGTGATAAGATTTCTCTCATTTCACTGTGAGCAGAACAGTGGAAGGAGATGGAAAAGACAGTTTACAAGTAAATTTGTTATGAAATTCTGGGTATTTTGTTGATAGAAAGAAAACAAATTATGATCTTGTAGGTAGATAAATATACTCTAAGCTTGAAAATATGGATTACTGAACTGAAAAATTATATCTTCACTATAATTGCATAGACCCTAAAAATAGCTGAAAGCGTATTTGGAGTGCTGAGTTCCAAGAGTTTGAAAATTAGCGATGAAGTAGTGATGTAATTTGAGAGCAATATGTTTCAAGTTAGCAAAATGTGAGACATGTCAGGATTTTTCTAAATAGAAACCGAAAAATGCTACCCACCTTCCAGTTACCATCTCCAAAATAGCCAATGCTATAAATAGTAATACAAGTTTATGTGCTATCTCCCTTTTAGCAGAAGTTTTAAATGCATTGGCCTTGACACCATAACCATGCTTCTGTCACTTAACTTTGTTTTTCCATTTCCAGAAACAAGATGCTTGTACTGCAAAATTTGCCCATAATAATCCCTTAAAACACAGTTTATTTTTATTCTAAAAAAATAAGTTTAAAAATTCAAGTCACTACACTTCCCAAACTGCTACATGTTGTTAATATTCTCCTTTTAGCTTTGCGTCATATACAAGGAGCATTTCATTTGCCTAATGAAAAACATATTTAAACTAATGAGTACACAGTGTTTTTATTTACATATGCAATTAAAATTTACCACTATTAATAGCTGACAGAGGAGAAGGGAAAGTGTGATTATTTCAGTGAGTGCACACTCTTTCAAGACGATAGCACTTTGCAGGCAGCACTAAAGATAGAGATTAAAAACTGTCATCAGTGCAGAAAAAAAAAAATACAGCTTTGAGGTGTCCTAATGCCCGTGGTCCATTTCTGGAGACGAAGCCATTAGCACTTTCTCCCTCCCTAGGTGCCCCAGGATTGATCATCCCTTTACAGAGTCCCCAGCTCATGTTCCTGCTGCTCCCTAGAGGAGTGCGGGTGGGCCCTCCCAGCAGAACCCGTGTCGTGTTTTATTCTGTGAAAACAGAGCTGTGGGCACCAGTCAGACCGTGTGCTTCCCAGAGCCTGGGGGGAGGTCGGGTAAGTGAGGGAATATGCTCCTCTGCAGATAGGCAGGAGAGAAAAATAACACCAAATGTACACCAAGTGAGCAGGGAGAACCAGGGTCACTTGCTACAAATTGCACAGGAGTGAAAAACCGGAAGATGGGGCTGTCGGCAGCAGGCAGTGGCTACCTGACATTGCCATGTAGACGAGGCACAGTGAAACAAGATTAATCAAAGAGTCAGGGTTACAGAGATCTTTAGCCCACCCCATTCTTCTTAGAAACAGAGTTCAAAGACAAGCATCAGACACCAGCTATCACCGCATGGACAAACATGGCAAAGGGTGCTAAATCTTCCACCTTTCTGCTGTTATCTTTCACAGATGCTACAGAGCCTGCCAGGGGAAAGCAGATTTCTGCTTAAAGGTGCACCATGCTCTTGCTGAACAGTGCTGTTATTACAACACACTCTGTTCTGGCAAGTCAGAATTTTATCAGCAGCACTATACTGGTAAACTACAGTTTTACCAGCAGCAATAATTTTGCTTTGATTTGAACCTTTAAATTAAAAAATGGGAAACTCAATCCAAAGGAGGACCTATGAAGAGAGAGAAAAGATGAAGATTTAATAATAATAAAACATGTACTGAATAGTGGGATTGTTTTTTAACTGGCATTCTTGATCAAAACTTTTTCAAGTGGAGAGAGACCACAGACTGTAAAAGCATTACCTGCTTATTGCAGGTGAATGTTGGTTACCCTTCACGGCTGGCTGCAATCACTCCATACTGATGGGAGATCTTCCTGTGTGCAGTGGGAGAAGGGTCAGCAGTGTTGGTACCAAGGCTGATCAAAGGATTCATCGCCAGTTTGCTTGCACAGACAGAGACTCACATATTGCTACGCAAAAGTGGTTTGAAAGACCGAAAGGATGTGAAAACTCCAAGGTTTGACACCTAATGATGAACTGCTGCTGCAGCAACTTTCCTAGGGTGGATGGCTTTGAAGAAAGGCTAATACACTGAGGTGCATATGTAGTTCTGAGGTAGAAGTGATTAATGACATAAGGGATAGTTTTGAACAGTCTCTGTGTAAATGCCTGGACATAACCATGGCTAACCACTACAGACTCGGAGCTGGATCATGCAGAACGCTCTCTGGGTGCTCAAACGTGTGGGTGAGGGTTTAGCGGCTGTAACATTGCTGTGTCTCCAGAGGGTGCTGTTACAAATGGAGTTGTACATTATGAACTGAAAACGCAGGATTTCATTATCTCTTGGAGAAACTTGTCAGTTGTGAAGTTCATTTTAAGAGCTGAATCAGTTATTTACTACCTATATTTTTCTAACGCTCAGCTCCAAGGCGCTCTTGCTTTTAAAGCATACGAGGAAACAAAAGGGCTATCCAATACCAAAAGGCTAGATATACTTCCTCTGAGTTAAACAGGTGAATGATAAAAAATGGGCACGTAAATCTGTAAACACAGTATGCATGCTATGTACACTAAAAAACCCCAATCCTCTTATTCACAGTGCCAGAAGACAGATTGAGGGTCCTACACTTAGGTAGTAATTTCTTCCTTTCTTCCTCTTCTCTCTTTTTATTCGTGGCCATAATGTATGTGTTGGGGGGAGAATAACCAAGAGGATGGCTATGTAAAAATACTATACTATGTAAAAGATGCTGTACATCTCTGATTTGTTTGTCTCTTTCCAACTACACAGGATCATGAAGCATGAGCAGGGTTGTTGGCGCAACAGAGTCAGTATTGCTGTGAAAGACTGAATTGTATTCTTTTCCACCTTCTGCTACATTAAAAAAATTGCGTGGTAATTTTTGATTCTAGGCCCTTTGCAATTTGCAGTAGCTGATGATGATGCATTAGGCAGAAAGAGCATGTTGATTTTTAAACTGGACTCAGTTGTTACAGTGGGTGTATTTTGAAATTTCCAAACTCTTAAGACTCATAGTGGAGTGCCCTAACTATATTAATTATGGAATACTGACATGATATTTTAAGAGAACTAGTTTTTTAATTAATCGCTGCATTACAAGTGTAGTTATTAGATGGTTCTAGAATATCTCCCCCCTCTCCCCCAGTTAATTAGTTTTTCAAAATTAAATAAACTGTCAAGTTACGGTTAAATGACTCGGGTAGGTTCTAGATGGCTGTAGCTGATACAGCTGCAGTGCCTCACATTCTACTGACAGTCTTAGCTCCCAGAAGAAACATTAAAAAGCATCTCACTACATGCCTTATACCTAATGATCACTAAGTTCCATTAAAACACATGCTCCAGTTTGAAGAAACACAGCTTATGAATTAGTACGAAATGCCTTTCCAAGAGAAAAGACCCACTCAGTACGTGAAGAGCAGTTTCAGTTGCTGTCCTTCGTTTTCTTTAAGCTTATGGATTTTTGTCAGTTTCTTCCACCCCCCCACCCCACCCCGGAAATCCATCGATGGTTTTGTCCTGAAAATTCAGCATATTTTCACAAGAGCCATTTCCAAAACAGCATGGGAAATGTGTTGCTCAAATGCAAAGATACTGCACACAAAAATAAACTGGTCAAATAATGTAGCTGCTCTGAATTATTCACAGCTATCTAGCAAGCATTGTTTGCAATAGAGCAACTAAGTAAACAGGATAGAAAAATAAGTTTTGGCACGATTCTAGGAATTAGCATTCTCCATTTCTATGGTAACACTGATACAAAGTTGTTACTAATAATAATGCAGAATAAAAACAAGTAAGCTAAATAGAATATATGAATTGTAAGCTTAAGTGTTTTTCCCCTTTTAATGGGAAATGTGTGTCCAGACTTGCACACATCTCAACTTCGGTACAGCACAAAATAATGCATATAATATTAGCTTACCTTGCCAGCAAGTAAAGAAAGATGTTTGATGAATACGTATGTGACCTAGGATATCTATAGGAAGACTATTAAAATAAAAAAAATGTGAACAGAGGCTGTGTTTGCTTCACAGATATTTTGTAGAATCATAGATTCATACGAACTACTATTGAATCCAGGGTACATTGAAATTTGTGGCAGTTTTTCTCTGACAAGGATGACACAATGAAAATACACTGAAGAAACTTTCTCAGCTGCAAAAAATTTGCCTAAAGCATTTATAGTCTCACACAGAAAATCATTTTCTTTACCTCCAGCTACTAATATAATGTATTATATAATTCTTATCAGTACGTAAATACATATTTATATATTTTCATTGGTTTATAGATCTACAACGGGGGAGGGTGGGAGGGGAAGCTTCTCTTTACCAGGGATTCTCTAATCTCAGTTGTAGTAGAAGGAAAATCACAAAAAAACCCATAAATGCAAATCTTACCATCCCCTCCCTTTCCCTTTGCAGAAAATGTGAGAAGGTTCCTGATGATAGAGGAGAGAAGTCTGATCCCATCATCAAATAAATCAAAATCCATTACAGGGAAACAGGGAAGAGCAGGAAAGATGAAGAATTATAAAACCTCATCTGCATGTTAACCTTTGCCTCAAATACAATGTGAATATGCAGCAAAGCTCTACCATTCTAACATAAACAGGGCTTCTTGTTCATTTTCATAGGGTTCTGTATTTTTAAGTTTCAGATAGAAGGAAAAAAAAAATGAAAGTTGTCAAATATTTTCAGCTTCTGGGTAGAACTGAATGCCTGATCTGAAATACAGATTTAGCAAGGCTTCCAGGGCGCACTCAAAAAATACAAATAATTTAGAGACCGTGCGTGGGAGATGAAGCATCTAAATGAACCAGCGGAAGCGAGAGCAGTCAGGGGAAAGCATTGTCTAAATCATCTGGAGATAAGCTCAATACAACACATACCCAATGCACAGTAGGAGAGGTATAAACAGTTTTCTGCCCCCAAAAGTATATTTGGACACAAGATACAGTGTGAAACATGACAAAAGCTTCTGGAATGAGCTGCAGTCAATGCTGTTAGTGAGTGCATGTCTCAGCCTATGCTCCTCAGGTGCCCACTAGAACTTCCTTGGGCCGCCTTGTGCTCTTGCTTCTCCTCCTTTCGGGGCAAACCCCTATCCTTACCTTAGGTGTCCTCAGGACTGTACAAGGGTTCGCATTCACCCTCTGGGAAAAGTAGCTTGAAAACTCTTTGTCTACAATATTTTCTGTTCGATAGACTCAATCAGGACTAGAAACAGGAGGCACCTGGAGAGTCCCAGCCAGGAGACAGGCTCAGTGACCCACTGTAACTCCCTGTGGAATGCTCCCTGCCTGCCTTGAATCTCAGGCATATCACACAACTGCTCAATTAAAGGTAGAAAGTGAAACGTTGCATAACATGTACTTGTTGGCATAGCTGCATAAAAATCATGAGGTTATTTAATTCTGCTGGCTATTCCAGTCCATAGCTATCGGAAGGAATTGGATGACCAGCATCCACAGCAGGGTGGACCTACATCAGAGGCAACACCTGTCTGGATAGGCTGAAGCAGTCATGTTCTGTGGAAACAGGTTGAGTGTCCTTGGACCAGATTAGTTCTCTCTAATAGAAAAGGATTTATAAGCACCAGTGATAGAATAGTTTGGGGAACAGTGAAGACCACCACCTTTCTTGTAGCTTTTCTCAAAGAAATTTTGAGACCAGCAGCCTTAAACCTTGGGGATTAGGAACCATCAAAGACTGAAGCCACTGGAGACAAAAGTAGAGCACTGGAGTGTTGATACTGTCACTTGACTGCTCTGTTCAATAAGTACTTGCTTTTTCAGGTGTTATCATTTAGATTATCATGAACTACTTGCCAAACAAGTGCCTGCTTGGAGTTTAGAGATTTGCCTGGTTTCTCACTCTGTCTCAGCCATCATAACTATCCCCCAGTTCCCTTATAACAATAACTGAGACAGTACAACATCCGAGAAGCTTCATTTCGTTTCCAACCCCTATCACTGAAAAACAGTCAGAGTTAACACACATGGTAAGAAAACAATGGCAGGCGCTCCCAACCCAAGCACATCACTGGATGTCAACACTTCGTAAGGATAAAACTGCAGCAATAACAACTAATTAAACGTGTTCAGCAAAGGTATTTTAGTCACCGTACTTCGCACTGTGCATCAGTGCTGTGTGCCTCACCTCTCATTTTCCTTGTGAAAGGAAGCTTTTCCACTTGTTTTCCTGAGAACACCATCTCCTAAGAAAAATGTTTGGAAAGGCTAGGGGAGCCATGGCAATTAATATGTGAACTGTTTGCAACCAGTATTACTATGGAATTAAGTTCATTTGGATAATGAAACAAAGCTGAAATAATAATCTTTAATTCGTTCTGTGAAAATATTTCAAAAGACCATCCAAAATGCTCCTTGTTGAGGGATATGGAACATGATTTAGACGCCATGTATGCCACTTGAGTTATTTTGGAAATTCAAGCTGGAATTTTCTCTAGTCATAGCTGTACACAAATCAAGATAATAAAAAAATTATAATGCATAAGATAACGGTCTTCCAGGGATGAAGAAAACTAATTTGAAAGGTAATTTTCATAAAAATGAAATTAAGAACATTAGAAGGTGTGCAATCCATGAAATATTAAAGTGTTTCATTTAGGTACTTGTTATAGGACTTAAAAAAATTTTAAAAAGGCAATTTAGAAGATTGACTGGCCTCACATATTGAGAGACAAAAACATTTGGATTATTAGTTCTGACAGATCTTTCATCTTGTTGTTTCTTCTTCATCCTTTTCATTATGTTAATAATTTATTTCTTTACAGAATCTTTTAACTTGTTCTTAGAGTTCCTTGCGAGGAGAGGTTTGTAGTGACTTCATTTACACCCTAAGCATGAGAAGACAGAATCCCCTCCCTTTTAGTATTACACTAAGTAACACAAACTGCATTCGCAGGGCAAGCCCTAACTGGTGCCTTACCTGGGCAATATCCTCTGTCGATTTGGCTAGTGAACAAAACCCAAAGCTATGCCATAACCTCAGCACTATTTATGTAAAGTACTGAACAAAACCAGACTAACAAGGCTGACACAGGATAAAGCATAATCTGTTGTTTATCACTTCTGTTTTTTTCCCCAAGACTTTGGAATCTGCTCCTTTCTACAAGGTGAATGCTTTTGTCCTTGTTTGTATGTCTGTCTCTATATACGTTGATCTGCAAAAAGTGTTTGTTTCTATAAATAATAATCACACTAATATTTTACCAGTACAACAATTTTTCTCCAGAGGGGTTGTATTTATTCCAATTATTTACCCTGCTAAACACACCATTTGCAGATGCTTCTTACCAAATGCACTTTTTTCATCACTTCTCAGCTGCGCTTGTCTTGACATATGAATTCCTAAACCTCATGCATTAAAAGAATTCTATTACATAAGTGCTTTTATTTATAAACACGAATTGAAATTGGTCCAGAATTACCTTTCCTCTTCCTGTAACCAGTGCCGCCAACTCTAGATTAATGCCAGGACTTCAGCATAGAAACACAGCTACAGCTCCTTACATCCTAAGTATTTTCTCTTTTTAATCAATTTTGCCCTCAGCCAAAATTGTGGTAATGTAGAAATAAACCTGTCAGATGAAATTTCACTTCCCCAGTTCCTTCCCGTTGGAGAGCACAGAGCCGTGCTGCTCATCAGCATGGGTATAACTGCTGGGAAGCCTTTAGCCAAAGTCCCTTTTTCAGCATGTCTCTCCCTGCATGTTTTAATTTGAAAAGAGAGTATTAAAATAATAATTCAGATGTAGAACTGTTCCTCGTATTCAAAGGGAAAGGAAAGATGTCATTGCTTAGCTCTTGCAGCATCCTCTAGTCATTCCATTAAACACAGGTCCTACAACGGGACATTTTTAATGATGCATTGATTCACTTTACCAGAACAATACTTTTCCATGATTGCTTTTCTCATATCATTTATCCCTTCAACTAAATATCAAAGTTATTCACCAGCTGAGATTTATTGAGCCTGACCACTGCCGGAGCCGACACTAGTGGTATTACAGAGAACCCTTGAAGGGAGAGAGGCCCCTGCAGCAAGCCACTGGCTAGATTAAAACCCAGAGAAGTGGAATGGCATGCCAAAGAGTTTGAGAGAACTGCTGAAGTGGCCTATGAATAAAATCTGGGATCCAAGGAGAGGATCAGCTCACAGGCTGCTCACACACCTTACACTGATAAAAGAAATGCTGCTCTTCCAGGTGTATGTGTGATTTGATCTGACAGGGTTCTATGAAGTCCTGCCTGGTACTTTTTTGCATAAGAGTAACCACAGTGTCAAAATCAGCGGGTGTCTGACTGTCACAGCAAGTGCTGCTCGTGGACCTTCCTGCAGCTGGCACTCCCGGGGGCTGTGTGCTGGGAGGGAGAGCACCCACAGTATTCACAGACATTGCCCTTGATCACAAGTGCAGTGTGGGGGGGGGAAGGGGAAAAAACGCATGTGAAAAACATCAAGAACTTTTTAAACTATGTTTTCCCTTTAACTTCTGAGCCAACTGTATACCTGGAAGCAATTTGTAAAAAAAACTAAAGGCCTCAGGGCAGTCTCTCACTGCTGTTCCTTGTGCTTCAGCACATACTTCCTGCACCTTGTCATCAGTCCTCTCACACAGCTTAATCCTTATCCTGAAAAAATCCTAATGCATGGGAATTTACAGGACAGAGATGCAGGATTTCTCAGTTACGGCTATGACATATGCACAGATTTTTCCAGCAGTCCCTCTGAGTCTCCTTTATGGAGATGGTGTTCTGCAAGATGCAATGGCAACAGCCAGAGTTTGGGCCAATTTATTCACCCTTAAAGAAAACCAAGAATCTACAGAGTGTACTGAATGACAAGAAAATAATATTTGTTTACTGGACTAAAGCCTGGAGATCTTTAGTTGGAACAGATAATGGAAGCAGTTTGGTGGCGTGCCAGCCAAGAAAAACATCCGTTGCTCAGCATGGCATCCAGCTAAACTAATCTTTGTTTTCCACAGGAGATGCTTTTTCAATAATTTCTAAAAGCTAAAGGACTTCATTAAGAACCATGCAGCCATTGATCCAGATGTTAAACCTCTCTGTACAATGGGAAGCCCTCTTGGAAAGCAGTAAAGAATAATTGGTTTGTTGTTATCTGGTCTTGAGAAAAGAGAACAATATTGTCTATTTATTTGATGTTACAATATGGAGGAATTTATTTCATTGTGTACATGCTGTTTGAAATGCATTTAATTATAATGGGCTTGTGTAATTAAAGTTTAGGTAAACATTCGATTTCAACCTAGATGCCTTACTGTAGCACTGAAATTTGTTATTGTTCCTAAATCCTATCCAAAGAAAAGCATAAAACAAGAGAAGTGAAACAGGGCTCATTTAAAATAATCAATGCTAAGCAAAAGTATTATTTCTCAGTTGTTCTTAGTAGCCTTTTTTTATTCTTATTTTTACAATACTTTTCTCTTAGCTTTAAGTGATAATATTGTAAAAATAATTCTTAGACAGGTAAATAAACACTTAAATTGGAAGGTAATCATGTTTCTGATGCCCGAGAAATTTGTAGCATGTTAATTTCTCTTCACAAACTTCTGTATGGGCCTGGCAATGCCATTTGAAGTGTGATATTAATAGCATGTTGTTCTTTGCCAATTTACTTACCCTTAATAAGCTAAGAATAAGGAAGAAATTAATTCCAGAAAAGCCCCCAAAACCTGGCTTTGAAACTTGACCACTGGGTATCTCTAAAAAGCAACTGTTTGGGGGCAATTTCTTTTTCAGTGCCTCAGCAAGTTAATCTTTCTTCTCCATTACTGGAAACTACCATGAATTTTCAGGAGAATTATGACCTGCACTTTTCTTTTGGTTTCAGACATGTTCCTCAATCTGTTCTGCAAAGCCACACTGCTTCATTATGATGCTTACAAAGGAGCTGACCAAGCAGGCACCTGATGCTTGTTTTTTTAAAGTCAGTAGAATTATGACAAAATTCTTTTTCTTGCTATTTTTGAATGAAAAGAAACATCTACAGTATGGTGTTGCACATCAGGCTTTGATGAATGTCTCAATTCCCACTGGGTTGCCCTGATTCTTCCTATACCACCTTCCAGACAAGAAATACCTGTTTTGGAAGATTAGAAGGTCTTGCATGAGTGTTTTTCAAGGATTTGAAATGTGACACTCATTAAATTGCATTTTTTTTTTTTGTTCTAAAAGAATAAACCTAAGCTAACTGATGTACATTTTTTGCAAAAGTCCTATGGATAATTGCTTCTAAAAAAAGACAGGGGATTTTTTTTTAAATAATTAGAGAGATATTTCCACAGCATAAGAATATTGATGGACAGATTTGAATGGGGAAAAACAAAACAAAAACCAAACCTCTGAAGGGCAATGACTTGAAGCCCCATTATTTCAGACATTGGAAACGGGACCAATTAAAGCTGTACAATTATGTGTAAGTATCTTCCTCTTCTGGAGGAGGAAAGGCTGGATTACTCAATATCTTTATCTTTCTCTGTTTTGCCTTTGATTCTGGAACAAAAATTCTCTTAACTCCCCAAAGGATTCTTGGCACCAAAAAACAAAGACAGAAAGAATGAAAGAAAGAAACAAACCCACACAGTTCAGGAGATGGTAATGGCAATGATGAACCACACAATCCCAGACTGAACTTCAGTTTGTTTTACCTCAATATTCTTTTGCTTTGCAGTCCTTTTGATACGTGAGACCGAAGCGTGTGAATCTTATTTGAAGATGATTGTAACATTATACATTTTTCATCCATAACTGCTTTTTCTCTACATGCCTCAGAAATTGGTATGTTTGTGAAAGTCTTATCTCCTGATAAAAACAGAGATGTTTTAGACCCAACAGAAGTTAAAAAAAAAATCAGTCTCCAATATTTATAACATTTCTCATTGTGAAACATCACACATATTTCAATAAAGAAAGGATGTATATTTTAACTATATACATATATACATATTAAATAGAGGGATCCTCCCCTCAAATAGATTTGTCCACCAACCACATTTAAGGTCCCTGTTCTCTTGCTGAAAGTTGACTTTTCAGAAATTGAGGAGTCCTTTCAGCGTGTGGGTCTGGACACATTCACTCCTTGTAGAACAAGATTTTGTTTGAAATTGTATTTAAAAACAAAAGATATGGCATGGCCAGAATCCCATATTCAGACTTGATACCATCTGTGATTTGACTTTTATCCTCACCACTTTATTAAAAAAAAGCAGACAATGTGTCTAAAAGTAATGAATAAGAAGATTAGGAGCTGAACAGATCCAAAGAAAACAAAACTGTTTTTGTAGTTTGTAAGACATGCTAAAAGGCAGTTTAGAAATGCTTAATAACACAGTCAGAAAGATACAGGAGGGGAAAAGAAGTATAGATCTAGAAAGACTATAGAGGTAGTAATGGGTGTCCTCAGAGTCTGACATATTAGGACATTTTCAAACTCATTCCTCATGAAAATCCTTTTACGGAAGCATATTAATGAAAACTGCATTGCTATTATTGTAGGGATCTAGGCAGAAATTTACTTAGAAGAATTACTTCCATGCCAATCAGTTTTTCCAATTTAATTTGGAGCAGCCAGAATTTACTCAAAAGTACAGAACTGATTGATTTCTGAAGATCACATCTTGTAGAAAATGACATTATTCTCTCTGGGGAAGGAACTTCCCATCATTTCTCTTATGTGCTTGTAGGAGTTGGATCAACGCAGCTTCGGGCAAGAGCCTTGACTCGGGACTTTTTCCTGGAGAGCTCTCTGGAGACTGGGCTGTGTGCCCAATGCAAGGGCTGCCTGGTGGGCAGTGCTCTTTGTAGCTGTAAAACAAAGCTTGCTGTGCAGGCAGGGGCATGCTATTCCTTCACAGTCACAAATGACAGGAGCACGTTTAAGCTTTCCATAATTAACCTGGCCTTTTAGATTACTTTCTAAAGTGGGGTTTTTGGTAAACACAAAAGAGGCCAGGGGAAAAAAAAAAAAAGTCTGTTAAGCTTTGGGTCAGGGAAAAGATGCTGTTGTTCTTTGTGGTTAGACAATCACCACTATTAAACTTGAACTCTTAAGACACTTCTGATTCATAAAAATAAAAGGTGTAACTGAGAATAGCTATCAAAATCTAAAGGAAACCCATTAACCCTTCTCCCATGTCACATCTAATGGGAAGAAATAGTATTGGGAAGACCTTCATAGATCAGCAGTGTCATAGTAGATTCAGGGACCCACATCACTCAAAAAACAACTCATGCAAATACCATGAAATGAACATGACCAAGAGCAGCTGAGTGATGAACTCAAGTATGCCAACTCAACTTGACCTATCAAATACCTCATTGATGACAACACCCAGATATAGGCTATTTATGGCAATGGTAAGCTCTTATCCCTTCCTGTATCACAGTGACTGCAGGTGCACTCCTGAGCACTGTGAGACAAAGTATCCTTTCCCCCACACATCTCCCCTCTTTAAAATGCAAACTAAAACCAGAAACCAAGCTCTGTGCTCCTATAGATTTGCTACAGAATTCACACCAGTACTAAAGCAGTAAAAATATCTCAAAAATCTCTCTCTATATTGAAAACCATTACTTTGCAGACGACATAGATCCTGAAAGCAGTTAAAAGTTATTTACTAGAATATGCATTTGCAAACGGTATTTCCTAGCTTTCAGAAGTATTCTTGATTATGGTTCTGCTCTCTGTAGTAAGAAGCAGGTATGTTTTAAATTGTTGGGGTAGGGTTATAAACATTATTTTTTACTTATTCCATACAATTTGCTTCTATTTCAGGCTGCACACATACACACGTTCATTTTTAGCCTGCAAGCAGTCATCCTGAGACACCACTCAGCCTTAGTTAATCAGCTGGGGCTGATGTTTGATTCACCTGCCACTGCCCTACTGCCACTTGTGGGTTTTTTTGGTTATTACAATACGCTTTCCAGTTTCTACCAAAGAGAAAAAAGAATCACCTGCACTCTTTGAGAGAGAGGAGCACATTTGTTACCACAAGAAATACAAAACCGACTTCTACTTCAGACATATGAACTGAATTTCTACTGAAACATTTTATTCACCTGACATTGGGAACTGCAGCCAGAAGGGATATTGATTGCTCTGTACAAACGCTCTAGTGTTGGTTTTAACAATACTGTCAGCCTGCTTCACCGATCATGCTAATATATTTAGCAAACGCCCATCTGTAGTCTGTCATTTGCACAACCACTGCACATTCACTATTTTAAATTCTCATTCCATCACTTTTATACGGTTACCTCCATAGTCCCCCCACAGCACACAGATTGCCATATCCATTTGAATTTCTGAAGCAGGCAGAAAAAGCCTGAGGCAAGGATTTTAATGGAGCCACACACACCCCTATAAGCTCCTTTCCCTTTTATTGGAAACCCAGCTTCACCTATTCATCTACAGCCAGCCTTTAGATGCACGTTTCACCGAGCACCAGAGCTCTGCCATTCCTGCTGTAAAACAGAGTGGCTCATCCACTGTGCCACCACAAACTGTTCACACCCAGTCCTTGGTGGGGCTGTGGGGCACCAGGTGAAGGCACACAGAGCCTGCCCACCTCTCCTGTCACTTGCACCTTGTGGCTTTTTCTTCCTGTGCCATGGGACAAAAACAGTGACAGTTCCAGAGAATTCTTTACTCCGCACAGTTCTTTCAGGACACATATATGTGATCAACTTTTAAAGCGTGAACTACTCATGAAACAATCATTGGGAGGGCTGAGGACTCAGTAATTACTCTGTGCAATTAGTCCCCAAAGTAGTGTGAGACTGCATTCCCAAGTGATCCAGGCTATAGAAACGTTATGAGTGCCTGAGAGAAAGTAGTTCTCTAAGACAGGTTGGCAACAACAATCATTTTGGGGAGGGAAGGAAAAGGACTACAGGTAAAAGGCAGACTAAAGAATTTAAAATTATTTTCCTATCTTCTTTTGAGTCCTCTGTCTCCCCTGGGAGAAGCAGACACCTGCCATAAGGTGAAGCAAGTGCTTTTGCTATGGCAGCCATTGAATAAGAGCACAGAAACTGGTTTACAGTTAGACATTATCAGAACAGAATGGTTTCATGTTCCTTAATACTGCTCCCATCTCCTCTTCAGTGGGCAGCCACCAGCTCACAGACTATTTTTCATGTTTTGCCATGTGAAAGCTTCATTCCAAACATCTCAGCAAAGAAAAGATTCATCTTGGAAAAGACTTTCCAAAATTATGGTTTTTTAAGTTAAAAGGTGCTCTTCTGCTCTACCTCAGTATTTATGACAAAAGTGGCACGAGATGAAGCACTTTTTCCCTAAGACATGAAGTCAACAAATGGTAAATCTTCTGTGCCCCACTGAAGGAATGTGGAATGTGGTATTTATGATTGTCACGAGAGCCACTAACTCCATGGCTTCTAGGATGATCACTCTGTTCAGGGTAATGCCTGCCAGGTAAATGCATGGCATCTGCCCCCCTGAGAGCAGACCCAGTGCTTTTAATCCCTCATTGCTTCTCAAGTCAATTCCTGGTCTCCTGTTTGGTCTGATTTAAATTGGCAGCAGAGGTGAAGCATCTCCCCCAGTACCCTGCCCCTCCCAGACTGCATCTGTCCCATCAGATCCGCGAGTTAAGGGCTCAGAGAGCAAAAGAAAGGTAATGCTTTCTGCTGTTGGGATGTGGAAATAGCACCCAAGCAGATGAATCAAGCAAAATGGGGGTGGCTGTTTGGGAAAATGCATTTTGTTTAAAGTGTAGATGCCTGTACTTAGATGATTCATGCCCTGTTGTTTTCAAATCAGTAATTCAAAGGAGTTTCTTGCACACAGGATAGACAACACTGACTCTCAAGGTCTACACAAAACTCAGAACAAAATTGCCATTAACTTTATGCATTTTTTTTTTTGATAATTCCACCAGGAAGCTTATCTCCCAGCAAAGGCCAAAGAAGCTCAGGGTCCCACAACAGGACCCTCTCTGCTCCACAAAAGAGAGAGACAAGAGGCGTTCAGGGTTTTTTAAACAATGTTAATTTTAAACAATGGTCAACAGATGGAGAAAAACCTGTTTCCCAGAAGAATACCTCATTTGAACACCTCAAAAATATCTAATTGTCCTTGAGAGGAAGTAATACTAGAGTTAATTAAGATAGTATTGAAACTTAAATCTTGACAGCTTGGTCTGCTGCTCCCACTTTCAAGACCTTTATGTTTGGATTTATTTCCAAAAGCCTGCAGGTGATATCCTGTACTTTGTCACAGTTCACAGAGTAGGTAGAAACTCAAACAGAACCATGTCCTTGCAAGAATATTATTTTATCTGAAGTGCAACTAATAGGAAGGTCATATTCTACCCTTTTTCCTCCCCTCTCCCTTAAACACCTTATTTGCTACAGCTACAGAAATTTAGGAAGGAAAATCAGGGCATCATATAATGATTCATAGCCAAGCACAGCAAAAGCATTAATCATTCACACCTTCAACTCTAAAAGCATATAAACTTCCAAGGGTGATCAGTCAATGTGACACATTTATATTTTAGCTGGAAATCAGATTTAGAAATGGAAGACCCTGAATTTCTGACCAGAGAACAAAGTACACAAAATGCCACTGAGTCATTTTAAAGGAGTCCAAATTCATGGCTTCTACTCATGTAAAGAGGTAGCCTTTCATATAAGCAATCCAATTATTTGCAATTCACTTCATGGTTCAGGAAAATATTGGGAAAGATGGGCCAGAGGAGCAGAACAGAGCCAAACATGCTGTGTCTGCCTGTCTCTCTTAACACGAGAAGTAAAGGAAGGATGCTGACGCTTGATAAAGTTGAAAACTGGAAGAGACTTGTGTGATTTATTCACCTGTACGAATAGACCTTGGTGATCTTCCTAATGATTCTCACCTAAGTTTCTGCTGGGTCTTCTGGTGTTAGAAACTTTGAAAGAGAAGGCACTGAATGAAATCTCTGTCCGGTGATACATGGCAAAGAGAAATCATTCCTAGGAAAAAGAAAATTCAGCAGACAAGTGGCCAGCAGTGATAAATATCACATGCAAGTAACGAGCAGAGGACAAGGCACACTTTTTTAATAAGTAGCATTTTATAAAAGAGTTCATAATCTGGAAATAGAAATCTCCAGTACTTAGAGTCCATGTTCCATTGTCTGCAGTGGTGATGCAGCAATAAAGACAGGTGCTCACACTACCAGGACTTCCACTGGAAATTCAGCGTGTCCTTTTTTTCATTCTGTATCTCCATTTGTATTCTTTAAAAGCAAATGAAAATCCTTCATATTCTCCATATCCTCTTCTACAAGAAAAAGAAAAAAAATCTGGCAGAAGAAAAAATTTTCCCATAACACAAGCTGAATTTCTGTGTAAAATAGAACCTTATGGATTTCCCCATTATAAAAAAATCTGTAATTAATATTAGGGGAGAGGGAAATGGAAATTGTGATGACAAAACCCTCTCAGCAAAAAAAAAGAAATTGTTAAAAAGAGAAGTTTAGATTCTCTTTAGACAGGTATTTTTGTGAGTAAAAAACCCCACAACTTATAATTATGTACTATTTGCATTATTTAATGTCAAGCAACCTGAAGAAATATATTGAAAAAGCAAACTATTGTCTTTTCCTTTCTTCCCTTTTAGGTTTACTGTATCAGTAACTTAACATTCCACGAGTCATATTTGAACTCTAAGGATATTCTATCATTAGTTGTCACAACAGCAGCATTATCTTCTGGGAACAAGGCAATAGGGAAAGAATTTTAGAGATAAGAAAAGATTTATTATGCTGTTGATGTGCCTGTTCTGCATTATATACTAGGAGCAATGAAATTTAAAACAAGATTGAGAAGTGGTAGCAGAGAAGCTGGCAATGAGCTCAGTTCTGTGTCTCAGATGCCTTGGGAATGTATTTCATTGCAGAAAGTGTTTGTTGGTACTCCCAAAGCAAAGATTTCCTGGGAACCTTGATACTCTAAACAGGGGGCAGAGTGAAATTTGCATGTTTTCTGAGAACTCCCCACTAGATAGAAATCTTGCTGCATCCCAGTAAAACCGCACCTTGCATTCTCCAGCGACAGACCCATAGCTTGTCATTCAGAGCATGGGCCCCTCCCACCCACAGACACATTACCCACATTGGCATTATCTGTGGAAAGTCAGCTTCTGTTACTGAGAAGAAACACTTACAGGATAATAAAAAGCTGCTAATACAAGATAAGTACTGTTAGTGGGAAGTCATTTGTTAAGGCTGAGAACTGCCTTGGCAGTCCTGTCCTGCCACTGTGGTCACTGGGGAGAGGTACTGCTTTTCATTCGAGATAATGCTCATCCTGGCAGATACATCTTTCTGCCTGTTTCCTGCAAGTTATCACCCTCTGGTTTCCAAGTTCGAGTTTCAGCTGTACACTCATTGCTGTCTCTTGTCACCATACTCCACAAGCAGACAATAGCAGGCGCTACATACAAGCAATAGGAAGAGATTCTTCACCCAGAGGGTGGTTGGGCGATGGAACAGGCTCCCCAGGGAAGTTGTCACAGCACCAAGCCCGACAGAGTTCAGTATTTGGGTGATACTCTCAGGCACATGGTGTGACTCTTGGGGATGGTCCTGTGCCGGGCCAGGAGCTGGACTTGATGATCCTTGTGGGTCCCTTCCAACTCAGGATATTCTGTGATTCCATCAAAGTGTCTCCCTTTTGCCCAGCCCTGCCTGCCATCCTTGTGGGACACGTACCCCTGCAGGGCTCTGCCTGCACACCAGCCCAGGCACACACAGCACTGCACTGGGGCAGCTCCAGGGGCTGCCTGCAGCTGTCCCACCACTCCCCTGCACTGAGTGAGTACCTGCAATAGGAAAACTCCCAGCTCAACACCAGGTGAGACCAGCAGTGGCCCAACTTCCCCCATCCACCACCAGCCCAGCAGTGCTCTGGTAAAGGAGAAGATTGCTACAATTTATGACTTTTCCTTTCGAGTTACAATTCATTTGTCTGTGCATAGTAACCCGTGATCTATGCTCCCTTCTCATTTTTAAGAAATAAAAATATGGTAAGATTGTAAATATACCATCTTCTAGGATGTTAATTCATTCTCATTAATAATACATGACCAAATGTAAGGATTAAATAAAGGAAACCCAGAAATTTAGCATAAAATTTATCATAAGCTTGCTCGAAATAAGGCCAGCATGGTGCTTGTAATGGTCAGGAACCTATAAGTACCAAAGAAACTCAGGGCAAATCATGCCATTTGTACAGTTGAAAAATGGTTGAAACAAAACAAAAGCAAACAAACAAACAAAAAAATCAGGCTCTGACAGCTTGCTATTACCAACAAAATCTCTTGCTAGAATTAGATTTAGTGATACAACTGTGGACCAGGCTAAGGATATATGGCAGAGGAGCTATAGATCCTTTTTTACCTCAGAACCACAGGCCAAACTGTTGACTGTTATTATTTTGCAGTATAGGGCATTTTAAACATCTCTGATGATTTTAGTAATTCAGGTTTCCAGGACTGAGCCAAGGACCTGTATAAGTGCCATTGGTAGTCATTAATTCCAACTAAAACTATCCCTGCTCAAACATCAGTTAGCCAGACAAAATGGCAAGAATGCCAGAGAGAATTCCATTTATCAAATAACTAAATCAAAACATACAGTGACATAAAAATTACTTTACCATTAGCATTTCGCATGCCTGAAAGGTGCACAGTCAAATATAATTCTCTGCATTTATATGGAAATCAAGATAGCCTACCAACTGAATGGATTATTACATTCTACTTTAATATACTGACCCTTGGCTTTCTGCCATTATGAGCCTTGTCCCAGACAAGCCTGTGGTGGTGCAAGTCTGCTCTCACATATCTCCACTCAGGTCACAACTGGTAATCAATTTGAAAAAAGCTTCAGAAACTTGCAAAAGAGCAGGTTTCCATGAGAGAGAAGATTCCCCAGGTACCCGTGTATGAGAGGAGCAATAGGAAAATACTCTGGGAATATGCTGGGCATCAAGGAGCCTGGCAAGGGGAGCCAGCAGCACAGTGGCAATCCCTTCGCTCATCAAGCAGGTCTGCAGGCAAGCAGCAGCACAGCTCAGCTGACCAACAGCCACCTCCCTGCTCTCATACAAAGCAAGAGTCCTTGTTGTGCCTGCTAAGAGAAATCTCCCTCTGACTGCTGAAAGCTCAGACAAGCTACTTCAAAAGAAAATAAGCTTTTGTTGTCCCCTTTCTAGCAAAAACATATTCTGGAACCTCAGGTTTATTATAGATTCCTATATTTGTGCTCCAGCTCCTAATAATACCAATTGTGAATGGACATTAACACGGAGAGAGAAAAACAAGAGGAAAGCAGACAAAAACCTGAGCAGTATGCTCAGGAACAGTGCAGTCAAGAGCTTCCTGCTGTCAGCAGGTATCCTTTGAGTGATTTCCCTGGGTTCTTGCTTAGAATTCATCAGTCTTTGAGTACACTTGCAGGGAGGGCTGAGCACATGCTGGCAAGCATGACAAACGAAGAGGACAGGGATCCCATGCCTGACGCCTTTCCCAGCTCAGCTGGCACAGCCACTGGCAGCATAAGCCAAGACGAGAGCACAAGGAGCGGTCGAACCCAAAATTGCCCGAAAAAGTCTGTGCTCCAATAGCTCTCTCCTCCTTCAGCCTCACCCAAGAGCATCACAGGTAATAAGTATCCTCGTCTTGCTATCTTTTTTTTTTTTAAATTCTTCAATCTTTAAGCTTCTTATTGTAATCCTGAACACTGCTATGATTTGTTAACCTTTTCTCTTCCTAATCCAGCCATGAAACTAAACCCTGTCCCATCTGATGGGGTTGTCCTCTCTGAGGCATAACTGCATGCACATAGGGAACAATTCCTGTGCTGAAATGCACTTAGGGGGGCAGTCTCCAATGCAGGGAAGCAGTTCTAGCACATGAGTGTATGCTTAAATTTTCATATACAGAAGTCCTTTTGAAAATCATAACTGAACATATATTATGGAGCCCTCACAAATAAAGGATCTTCAGCACAATCTTTGAATTTTTGCTAAATCAATTTACAAAAAAACAATGCTGTGTGGCCCAAAGACAGGGGTTCTCTTAGCTTTATCAAAAAGTTATTCAATATCTCCCCGTATCTATGCTGGCTGTTGCCTCCCCCCCACACCTTATGTGATATCTTCGCCTTCAGAAGATATTTGCCTGAATAAGTCAGAGGCGAGTCCCAGCAGCACGCTGTTGGTGCACCGAATTTTGGGTTTATTTCTGACTGTTCAAATTGGATCTGCAGGAAGCAGCTGGACAAAAATAACTTTGGGTGTACAAGGCATTTGGAAATGAACTGACATGCTGATTAGTAAATCCTGCAGTCTGTGCCAATGGGGTTTTAATATTTTTTTTTAAATAACATCTACATTATTAATGAACTAAGTAGCAATTTTTCCCCATAGTTAACCTTCTCCTTGCAGCTACACAACACCATGAATAAACACCCATCATGCAGTAGAAGTTTCTGGGGTGTTGATACACAGCAGAACAGTTACAGCAGCGCTTAGAAATGTTGTCACATCCTAGAAGGGATCAAGCCTTTCAGCAGAAACCGCATCACCTCAGGCTGTACACTTTTTAGCTCTATCCACTGCTGAACTGGGGGAGGGAGAGGACAGAAGATCTCCACAAAAAAACTCAACCCAGTCTGTCAATCCCTATCATAGTGCCGTCCCACTCCCATCACCTGCTGAGGAACCTGAAGGAGCAAGGCTGCAGTTTACTGAGCTACAGCTATGAAATCAAAGACCCTTCCCAGAGCCTGCTACCTATTATTCATGCCACTGTTCCACTTTGTACTGTAGGAATTCCACATGTGTAGGAAGTTATTTTTAGTATCATGTGTGATGGGAAAAGGTTTAATGATTGCATGTGTTCACCCACCCCACAGCTCTGGTTCAAGCCAGAGAGATTTAGTTCTCTCTTTTTTTGTGCCCCTCAGCCTTAAAAAATGCTAAGCACTAAAGGGCAATATGCCTATAATTTTTTTTATTTCTTATCTTTTTAGCCTGAACAACATAATGTAATTAAACCAGTAAATTATTACAGAAGCACATAGCTTATTATAAAGCTGTTATGGGACAGTGAAATTAAATAGCCTTTGGATCTTCTTCACAAGCTACCTGCAGGAGCATCAGCAGGGAATTTGCAATCACTGATACTTGGCCTTTGCAGGGCAGGTTTCATCGAGTGTCTGGCAGTATGAGGGCTGAGTGCCTCCTAACCTAGGCTGCACTGGAGCCACATCAATTTTTAATTAATTGATGTAAAAACCCAGTTTCCTTTGAGGTTGTTATCTTGGCTTGAAAGTGAACCAACACAAACTACATTTTAATATGGCCTAGCATACAAGCACTGACAGTTTGCACTGCTGTAGTTAGAGGCTTCTAGTGCTTCTCACCCTCTTAGAAGAGAAATTTCTTTCAGGAAGCTTCTGTATATAGCTCACATGGGCTCCAGAGTACTGTGCTTTTAAGGCCTAAAAAATAATCAGGAGAGATGGTTTAAGCATGTGGTTGTACTACCTAGGAAATGCAGTAAGTGACCTGAACTCAGCTTTAACTATCAAGGTTGGACTTGATCTCGGAGGTCTTTTCCAACCCAGTTGATTCTATGACTATATGATTCTATTAACAGTCTTTCTCATCATATTTCTGATGTTAGTGGTCTGTGAGGAGACAGAAAACTGCACACTGTGAATATGTTTTTCCTATGAAATAATATTTTGAAATTTTGGATTGTGAAGAATGCTGCTCCGTGGCCACCTGGGTGCTATTTGATACAGCCACAGCATCCTCTGCAGACTTTTAAAGTGAATCTGTACTTGCAAAAAAATCTCAGGAGAGGGGAGTCCTCATCTATGATCAAAATTGTGAATCTCTGTACTGTGGGCAGAACAAACTGACAAATGCACACTTGTATATAGAAAAAACACATTAGTCAATACTGCTGCATGAGAGGGAATTAGAGTCCTCAAATTTACAGCCAGACATTAAATACATAGAGAAGAGATTTCTTTCCCACTTGAAGTTATCTTTGACTGATTTACATCCTGAAGTATGAGCAATAGATTCTGCCTCCTGCTTTGTCACGTATCCTCTTCACTTATATCACTGAACTGACACTACAAAATACATGGTGGAAGTTTTGCCTGGTGGAGGAACAGGTCATCCCGCTGCAGCTTTAAGCTGCAGCAAATCACACTTGAATTTTAGAGGAGAAAAGAATTTGATGCCTCTGAAAGATGATGCTTGCGGGCATTTAGAGACTGAGCAAGACTTTTTCCCCCCAAGAAAAAGAATATAATTCACAAACTATTAAATATGGCAGCAGGTTTTTAGCTGCTCTCTTCAAGTCTTAATTCAGTATGAAGTCACAGATGAAGAAATCTGCTGCTCACTGCTTTGGTTATGGAGGATCCTCCTCCTCTGCACATTCACAGTCCTGCCCAGATCCCACTGGATTCTACACATCTAGCCAGGGGGTTGACGGCACTGGAGAGCACAGGAGAACTAGGTAAGGGTACAGTAGCAGCGTGACTTGCTAATGCCACTGGGAAAACTTTACATCATGGAAATAGCTCAGAACTCCTCCTTCAAGCCCTTAAACCAAACATGGCATGCTTCCCCCTGAAATAATTTGAACAGCCCTTTCCCTGGCACAACAGTGATGAAGACATTCTGACTGCAGCTCTAAAGCACAAGTCACCAAACACCTCTGTTAATTAGCATATGCTTTCCTGCAAACACAATCCACCTTCTCTGCTCCTGCTCTGCCAACATACCTGGAGACTTGACTCATCATTAGAAATGGTGGCCCACTGCAAGAACAGCTGGAAGCAATTCGGAGTTCTTTCTAATTTTAATTCAGTGGGTCATTCCTCTTACAGCCAAATGATGACATTTAATTTTCACTAGGTTATGCAGTGTATGTTTGAGTTGTGAGCTAGCGAGTAGTCAAAAAATGGGAAAGAAATAAATTTAATCTCTTTTTCCTCCTTTAAATATACCTAAATTAATGCTCAGTTCATCAGCCAGGAGTCGTTGTGGTGGATTACACAGAGATAAGAATAGATCTGTGTATAGAGTGGCTACCAGTATCTGATTGGTGTAACACCAGAGTCCTCAAAGACTCATGAACAGAAAGATACCTTCAACAAGGAATATACATACCATGCAAAAGTAAAAGTAGAAAATAATGCACATTTCTTGATACCATCCTGGTCTTATTCAGAATATAAATTAAATCAGTCTTCAGACATTTGGAAGAAAAGCATTTGCTTTTCCAACTGCGTTCAAAATATTTTTGACACGCTTTCAAACCTGGTTGTCTGTTGATGTTAAGCTGAAAGAAGCATCGCATTTGCAATGTCAGAGAAACATTTCCCTTGTATTTATGCAACACTGTCTTAAGTGAGAGCTGTTAAAAATATGAAAAAGTATCAAAGAGAATTACCTAGTAAATAAAGTTTATTATTTAGGTTTCTGAGGTTTTTCAGTGTGACAGGTTGCTTTATTCCTGTGCTTTGTTTCACTTTCCTGCCTTCCTTTTCAACCAAAGACAGAGAAAATAAATAAATACAATGCAGTTGCCAAAGATTTTTTTAAAAAGAAAACTGCTGGAGCATTCTCCTCTTTAAACAGACAATATGTAACACAGTTGGAAAATTCATAAAGAAACATGAAATGACATGTAAAGAAATTCAACGAATATCTTCCACCTCTAAGTGCTCTGAAGGCTGATTTCTGCAAACATGGCTTTGATACCTTCACAGTTGTAGTCTTCCCTGATAATTGTATTTGACAGAAGTTCCTTTAGAAGTCAAAATGAACCTATTACTAAGCACATTTTCTACAAGGAGGACGAAAAAGGAGCTTTTACTAAGCTGTTCATTTTTCTCGCATATTTTCACTGAAGTGCCTCTCTCTCTCTCTCTACATTTGCACAAGTGTTTGTAGCCTGTTCTTTGTTGTGCCATTTGGTCCCTGCCTGCTGCAGAAGGGAGGATTCTGTGTTTCCCACCGCTGGAGTCACTTCAGATTTCAGTACTCAAACCCTACACACCCTACCACCCCCCTCAACTTTCAAATGATGGCTTTATCATTACTCACAGAGTAGAACTCTAGTTTTATGCCCCAGGGGAATACTTCTGGGTAACTATCAGTGCAAGTGGCACCCTGAGCTTATTCTTGTTTAGGCTCCATCTTCTCTGCCTTAAAAACCTGGAGTTTGTACATTCATTATCATCTGGACAGATATTGCAGCCACTCATCATAAAAGATTCATTCTAGAAAAGCTTTAAAGGGAAGGCAAACTTCCCTGGCTGTTCTTTTCCCTTGCTATACTGGGTTTCCTGATGGAATTTAAGAGAGGTTAATTTATTCTGCTTCTGGATGCTCTGCCTACCGTTTCTTTGATTCTCTGCAACAAATTTGCAGTCATAAAATTTTTGAAATTGGCCTCCAGCCAGAATCTGCCAAGGTTTCCCCAGGTGACTTTTTCTCTCCATTTAGCTGACATATACCAAGCACCACTGCACACCTACACAAACACCAAAAAACCACCCTCAAAAAACCAAACCAAAAATCCCACCCAAAAAACACCCCAGAAAACTATAAGCCCTGGGAGACACCAGTACACTCCTTTTCCAGCCAGCCATTAAAGTAAATGTGAAAAACATCACTTCGTATCTTGAGGGAATTGGTCATACAAGGTGAGCACTATTGGTATCTGAATCAATGGACAGTTTACATCGACCTCCTGCTCTCCACTGCTGATTTACATATTTGGAAGCCACTAAGTATAGCTGTGTATGGCCATTAAGGAGAGATGTGCTTCTGTGGCCACTGGGCCACAGAAATAAGCTGTTGCTCCACCAAACCCATACCCTGACAGAGATGCCATTATGCACCCCCTCCAATTCTCATCTTTTTTGGCTGCATTTTATCCATGAATTCCAGTGGCTGCATTTTTTGTTACCATAGTGTTTAAATTACAACACTGATCTTCAAAATGAGACAAAATAGGATTTTCCCTTTTTAAAATTGATGTTTTCCCTTATTTGTGCGTAATCCATAAAATGCAAACATACACAATTGAAAGGAAAGCACAAGTGCAGCTAACTGCTCTGCAAAATATTCATAGTGGTCTAACAGAAATCCTTGTTGGGAAGTGCCTTAGGATGTAGGTGCTCAGTACCATCCAGCATTTCCTGAGAAAGCACAGAGGTGAAAATCCTAGAGATGTTATTTAATTATTAAAATGACATTTTTCTTGAAATAAGTAACTTTCCAGAGAGATTAGAAAGAAATGCAAAACTGACTTGAATAGGTCTGTTTCACTGCCTGAAATCTTTAGGTCTGAGGAATGTATTACAATATCCATTTTTCATTAAAATTATTGAAGGTAGACGTCCATTAAAATAGATGTCCACATTAAAGTCCACAGTTGTGCATTAGATAGAAAAATCAGACTAAGTTATTTTTGTCTTAAGAGATCACCCAAGTTTTAATGCAATTCAACAGCGTTTGTTTTTGTTCTAAATACAGATTGTTCAGACTGTCCTAATCTGATTGCAAATAGGAGTTAGTTATGTTTATATATTCCCTTTCTATCTGTTACATATGGTTGTCTTGAGTAGCTTCTGTCAGAATAAAATTTTTAGTTGTTTTATATCAGCAAGTAAGCTAGCTGGATTCAGGACTGTTCATCTGCCACTTGCAGCGTTCTGGTAACAGTGATTTTCTTTCACCTGAAGTGATATATGTCATTATTTTTGGGCCAGCAAAATCAAACTTACTTTTACCACTTCTATAATGATTTGTGCCACTGCTCATTGCTCTTTAAGCTCAATGGTCCATCCAGTTTACCATCCTCCTTTTCATCCACAGCCAACATGTGTTTTTCTGTATTTGCCCTGAGCTAGCTGTAGCTGCGTTAGGGTACGTTACATCAAATATATACAAGTATTTCCAAGGATAACGCATTGCAAATGTGAGGTAAGAGCTGGTACAGGAACAGTTATGATAATCAGCTGAACACAGAAAAGCTACAACCAAGCACAACTTCTATCAGTGGGCTGGCAAGATGATGACCGTGAGTTTGTCTCGTCACAACTGAAGAACAAAAAACCCCTTTTAATCTCAAGTTGGCTGTTACGTGGAAGCCTGCTAGTCTTTAATGCTATGGATCACTAATTTTTTTACCTTCTCCATTTTATTTCCTATTTGTTCTCCTCCTCAGAGAACACGCAATTAATTTTTTTCCAGACCTATGAGTACAAAAAGCAAAGGCTCGCGTTTAGCAAGCTGATGCCCAACAGCCAAATTATAGTGAAATGATCTCTGCTTGATCTTAGCCTAGTTTCCTCACCTTTCACTGATTCATGACTGAAAGCAAATACATACATGGAGGACTTTGTTTTGGGTTTTTTGTTTGTTTTTAAGTACACCTCTTAGTCTATTCCCCCATTCACTTTGTTCTCTGATAGCTGAAAGGAAAAACACTGACCAAAATGCATATCGTGACAGTGTTATCATGTTATAACATTATAATCACAAGAGGAAATAGATGTTCTTGAATTTTCAGCTTGAGCTCTGAACCCAGTCAACAGTATCTGAGATCTATAAAAGCAAGCAAACAACACACTTCTCTTGTGTCTTTCTTAAAAGTAGTGCCATCAAATCTGAGTTAAATTTTCATTAGCAACCATAGAAAGTACATGCATAAATGGCAATTTAAGCATGAATTGTGAGTCTGAATTGCAAATCACCCATAAACACAGGAAAAATTAAAAGTGAAATAGAATGCAGTAAGATTTAATTAAGAGCAAATTAAAGCATTGCAGCCACTCTTAATGCAACTCTTTGCTACCACTTTCAGCAGAAACACAAGTAACTCATCTACCAAACTGCTGAAATAATCCAACTATTCAGGAAACATATAGAGGCTAATTTTACTGTGTATTAACATTTCTCTGCACATTCTTTACTTTTTTCCTCCCATCTCTCCCCTCCCATTCCTTCATTTTACTTTCCCTGCTCTCCAAGATCCTGTAGCGCAGTTTTCCCCAGCAGGCACTAAGTGCAACCCTCTGGCTGGAGAGCTTCCCAAGAGGAGTAGTGGGGCAGGAGGAACTTTCGCTGTGGAAACTGAAGCTGTAGGTCTCCAGCAGTTTCATTAATTCCATCAGTCTTTCTCTGCAGCCTGAGACATAACCTGTACACACACCTGAGCTGCAGTTATTCACTGCAGGCCTATGGAAAAAAAATTCTAAGTTTTCTGGAAAGCTAGCGATGGTTAAAATAACTTCTTGGGAAAAGTAACATTTTCATTGGGCTTTGGCCACTCAAAATATTTAGAGGAAATCAGTAGATATACACACACACACACCCCCCTCAACTGTGTCAAAATGGGATGCTAAAAGCACATCTGACCAAAAAACCATCCTTGGTGCTATAACATATAACAAGTTCTGAAAATTTCACTTGAGTCTTTGAGGCTCTATTCCCTGGGTGCAGGGGCTCCACTTTCCGGGTGGTGAGTAAAATTCTGATTAAACAATTCATTAGCACCAAAAAACTTCCTACTAACTACTGTAGGATAAACTGGAAGCCAATTTCTGTTCAGATAAGTAACCGAAAGTTCATCCTGCTTTTCAGAGGCATTCAGGTCATGGACACAGCAGCTTTTTCTTTGTTTTGATTACTAACTGGGAAGGTAAGATTACTCTTCAGCAGTGTGACTCAGGAATTTCCTACTGACCGAGGCAGACAAGGCAATCCTATTCATATCCATTCTAGCTATGATTCCGATGTGAACAGTTGTTCCTTCCCATCTCCCTAGGGAAGCATACATACATTAATATCCCAAGTATGTAATGACACTGGTGAGTCATAAGAATGCTTAGAAAACACACAAGTCAAGTATTACTGTTTTTCTCAGTAAAGAACTTTGATTCCACATTTCCTATGTAATTTTTAGTGTGCACTACATATTCGATATCCCAAGACCAAAAAAAATTCTTTCCTTGACCTTCATTTTGCCTTACTGTAATTATGAAAATCTGCAGAAGAGGCTGCTCAGGCTCCTGTTTAGTCGATAATTGTATTTAAACATTTAAAATGTCTAATAAATTGATCACCTTGAACTAGCTGAAGAGCAGTAGCCAGATTAAAAAATAAGTAAAAATGTTATTTCTTAACTGGAACTCCCACAGAGGACATTAAATTTATGAATTCCAAGAACACTAATTAATTTGGGTTAACTTCTGTCAGGTATCCAAGGAACATGCTTTTAAAATACACATATAATATCACTATGGTTTAGTGCATCTGTTCTTTCAAGTCCACAAAACCCATACTTTAAATCATTCTCTTCAAAAGCCCAAGTGGTGTGTTGCTTGAAACACTGCCTGGAGTTTGTGTGTGGTCACACCAGCAAGTACACAAGCCTCAAGGCCTGGTGCAAATCAGGTAGTACAAGTGTCTGCCCGGGCAGGGTGAGCACTGTCAGTGCTGACCTGAAATAGATCCCTCAGACCTACCAGGACACTGCCTGGGAGAGAACTGCCTTATTTCCTTTGCTCTGTAAGAAAAATAGAGCTATCTGGTTTATTAGCACATCCGGGAGGGACCTTTTACAAGGCAAGCAGCATCCATTTTTTTTGCTGCATTTCCCTACTGCCCCCCACAGATTTTTGCTTGTGTCTGTCATGATCCTCAATACTTGTGTTTGGGCACACAGCTTCTGTATTCCTGCCTTTGCAAATGCTTCCCTAGGGCTTTATGTAATTTGTCTTAGAAGACATTGCTCCAGTCAGTTTCTCTCCAAACAGTTATACATCTCCTTTAAGAGCTCACATACAGGCTGGCAACACTGAAAAAGCTCAAGCAGAGTGCCCCCGAGAAATAAGTGAGGGTGGGAGGAAGGAGGAGGTCTGGGCTGGCCAGTCTCTTTTCTTAAGGGATACCAGAATGAAGAAACTATTTGTGGGAACACAGAAGGACATCAGAGTATTTCTGCTCTTGAATTCATTTATTCAATTCAGTTGGGTTAAGTTTTACCAGGGTCTGCAGATAATAGTAAGAAACATGGGTTTGTTAAATACTAACTGTACCAGTCCAATTTCTTTCCTGGACAGCAGAGCAAACCTTGTAGGCAGGGAGGCCCAGGTAAAGTGCGTACCTTGATCATAATAAAGACCTTTGTTATCCTGTCTGATAAAACAAAGAGAAAACATGGGCTAAAAGAAACCACTGCGACATGAAGGCTGATTTAAGGGTAAAACTGTACTTGGTAATTGAGTTTTCCTTGTTGTAACTGGGGGAGACACTGCCTGAAGTCTTCCTGAGTGGAAGGGAGTTGTGAGGGCAAGGTGGCTCGAGAGCAGCACACCTGGGGAGAGGGACAACCAGGCTGAGAGAGATCTGTAAGTCTTCAATTACTCAGAGCACTACTAAGTGGGAAACTGCAAACTTCTCTGCTTGTCGAAGAAGAAACCAAATTAAGCCTTCACTTGCAGCAAAGGCATTAAAGGATTAGAATTTGAAATGAGTAGAAAGGGTTGTTCAGGGAAATTGCACAAGCTTTGTAGGAAAGTTAGACAGCATCCATCAAAAGAGCTGATGTTACTTGGGCTTCCTGATGGCCTTTCTCAGCCCCATTTCCTGAAACTCCAGGATAGACTTCTTTCCTAACCTTAGAAAAAAAGGATGGCTCATTTAACACTTCTAGAGATATAAGTACTTAATATGAATGATGCTAAAAGTGACTAAAGCCAGATCACTTCTCAGCACTCCTTAACTAAAGAGCCCTAATTTACCAGAATGATGTTTATGTCTATTTGGGACTCCTATTTCACACACAGCCAATTTACTTTTACTATAGCCAACAGCAGATTTACTTTCAGTAATTTTAACAACTACAAAAACACCCCTCTTACAAATGCACCATCTCTCTCCACAGCAACCTAGAAGTAAATACTCTTATTCTTTAAGCAGGTCAACAAGGCAGTATATGCATGAACTTTTCTGAAATGCTGCCACGCTGGTGGGAGGTTAATACATGCCTACTCCGTTAACAGGCTGAGATGCATCATTTGTGTCCAATAGAACAACTGTTTATGATTCAAGCTTCAGCTATTTGCACTGGTGCTTAAACTCACTGGGCTGAAGTAGTTTAGAACATGCCAGGGAATAGCATGTCCCCCTCCATCTGCTCATTTTGACCACAAAATTAGATCAACTAGAACAGATAGTAGTAATAAAGAAATCTATGAGGAAGTATGTTGGGAAAATATGAACCAGGCAGAAGCATTGAATCCTTTCTTAAGGTACAGACAAAAGAACATAACTATGCTCTCCTTTTGCTTAGGAAGTTGTATCCCATACTCCAGGAACCTGGTTGAACTGCCCTGTACTTGTCCTTCTCAGTGCTGCCCATAGCCACTAATTTGATGACTGCAGTGCCATAGTACTAATTGAAAGAGAATTAGGAGCCGGGAACTACCTTGTCCTATGGTAAACTCCTTCCATGTCACCGGTTTAGCAGACACTGGTTCCCATCCACATGCTTAGGGAAACCTCCAAGACCAGCTTCTGGCTGAACAGGAGCCAGTGTTGCTGGGGCAGAGCCCTCGTCAGCAGAGCTGGGAGCTGCTGTCAAGGCACATGCAAGATTATTTACTGCTGACAAGGCACCAGGAACCATCAGATGTGTTTCACTGCTGCTTTTGCCTCTGCTGCAATCTGCTGCCAGAGTAATTTGCTACATTTAGAAGGTTTGATTGCCCTCCTACATGGGAGCAGAAGCCTGGACTCCTCATTTCAGGACACGGAGGCAGCCATGGCCCCAGCACAGCCAGGCACCCGGGTTTGCCAAGCCTTGCTGCCATCCCCAACGCAGTCCATCTGCCTGCAGCTCATTTCTCCTCTCTCCAGAAAGTCACAGGTGCTGCTGCTTTAGCAATTGCCGAGCACACAGACAGTCCAAAACACTCTCTCAAAACAGTGGTACCACCATGAAAATCCTGTTAATGTTACCAAGTACTCCTTCTAGGCAACAAGGATAACAAACCTCCAGTGGAAGGAAGGGCATGTTTCTGTTAAAGCCCACCTGCAGAGTCTGAAACAAAGGTAAGCAAGGCAGAGACTATCACTAATAGGGAGTAATAGAAATAGAATTCCAGTATGAGTTTTGAAACAGCAGCCACAGCAGGAACATTCATTTGAAGAAAAGCATATAAGCCCAAAGAACAAAATGTAAACTTGATTCAATCTCTCCTGCACACGTGAGCAATAACAAACCTGATTCACAGTAGCCTGATGGAAACAGAGCTCTGCTGCAGCAGCACCAGCTGCTGTGACAGCAGGGCCAGGATAGGAGCCAGGTACAGCAGGGACATAGCACAGCCTCAGAGGGTATTGGCAGCATTGCTGCCACGCTGCCTTCACCCAGCCCTGCTCACTTGGGAGGACAGAGAGGTAGAGCAACAGCACAGCTCTCTACGCACCAAAGAAGGGTACCTGTGCTGGTGCAGGAAGCCTGATGAAATCCCTTCTGCCAACTTCAGGCTCTAGAATATGAACTCCATGTACCCCGTGACAGCAGAGAATACTGTTTTGGTGCCACGAAATATTTTAACAGCTGGCAAGCCACTTGTGGGAATCTGAAGAACCCAATATTCTGGGAAATATCCCAGTAAAAGTGAAAACAAGTACTCCAGACCTTAGCAACCAATACATCTGGCACCAAAGAGCCAGAAATCTGTGAAAGATTTGGTGCTGGAAAGAGGTTGTCACAGCTGGGGAAATGCCTTTCACAGAAAGCTGAGCAGGACTGACACAAGTGTTCCTGTCCCACAAGTAAAAGAGATTATGGCTGTTAAATCAGTGCATGTCTTGGTCTCAAGTGGCCTCTCACATCTTTCAAGATGACAAGAATATGATTTTCAACACAAGAAATAAGGTAGGGGAGCCATTTCTTTTTCTCCTGTCCAATAACCCTTCGTATAACACCTTCATCCTTGCTTTCCCCACATTCATTAAACTTTCCTTTCAGTGTCACTTTCCTTTCAGTCCTGCCTATCATTAAGCTCAGTCTGTAAGCCATGAAGATAAATAAAAGGTTTCCTTTAGTTTCAAAGTCATGGTTTCCCATACATTCTGAAACCAAACTGAAACTGTGCCCCTCCCCACTGTTTTGTGCCTCATTAAGGGCCCTCCTTGTTACTTGTTTGCGGCTGCTTCCGGAGGGCTGCTGCTGGGAACGATGGCCTTTCCCATTTAGATCACCGCAAAATGACAAAAACATCCTTGGCTTCCTTTCCCCCAATCTCCACCTGAATACAGATGAGGTGCATCATTAGTTTTTGCCAAAAATCACCATGCTTGGATTACAAATCTTCATGTCTAATTCACATTCAACTGAGAGCTGCTCAGTTTTCCCATGTGCTGAGAAGTATTTTAGCAGAATTTTTATTTAGGCTTTGCTATGATAATATCAGACCAACAGCTAACCCCTACCAAGAATCCAGGCAAAACTTGGATTATTTGGATAGTTTTATATAAATTCTTTCAAGATTACTGATACAACTGCTAATACCTGTGTCTTTGACCAAGTTTCCAATCCTTTGCTAGCATTGTGAAGTTAAAAATAAGACTTTTCCCTTCATTTTTAGGAAAAAATAATTACCTGAAAACTACAGCAAGAGTGCTGCTTTCTTAACCAGAAAAGCTTATCTTCAGTTTGACAGAAAGCCCCATTCCCCAGGGTCTCTGGATGGCTGGATTAATCACCTCTAAAAGTAACTTGCTATTTGGTTTATGGTAGTTTTAGTTGCTTATCAGACTCGCTTTTATGCTCCTGAAACCTTCTTAATAACTTTGTTTCTGCTTATATCTAAAATGGCCTATTCTAAAGTAGTTAACAGAAAATTTCTCTTTTTTTTCCTTTACCTAACCCCAGTACCCCAGGTGTATGCTACACATGAATCATGTTTCTTATTAATTTATCTCTTTGTTCCAGACAGAGAACTTTATATGTTAACTTCTAACCTGACTATCATTTTGATAATCTTGCCCAGGAAATATTACATTGGAACACAGATCAACCACCTCTCTCCTCCAAGATCCATTGCTTTGAGATTGTGTTGTTTAGATGCAATTTTTTTTTTGTTTTCCTTCAGAAACTCCAATCCTTTCTTTTATATTTTTTGAAAAAACTGTGTTTAAATAGTTAATGATTTTTTTAGCCTTGGTTATAAAGCCTAAGAAACAATCAGACTTCTGCACTCTGCTTTTATGAACAAGCTTTATGCATAAATACTTAGGTATTGTACTACAAAATAGTAATTATTTTGAATTACACTGAAAGAAGTTTAATATAAGGAAAAATCCACATACCCTCTGGCAAAATACAGAAGAAGCACCAGGGCAGATAAGAGTTAGGGACCTCTGACATCCTTCTAATGAGCACCTCCAGCATTGGTGGAAAGACCACATCCAGCTCTTGCTAATCAGTTGCTAGAGTAATGATGGTTTCAATCACCCTGATGAAGTTGATGACAATGATTAAGCTGGCTACTTAAAATGTCTTCTTGATTAAAGTGATATTTAATCCATAAATCATGAAAGTCACTCCTGTTTGGTTTCATGACATACCTTTCAAGAAGCTCAGGGGAGAAATTCTCCTCTGGGGTGACAAACACCCTTTCAGTTTTTCCCCATCTACCTTCATTCATAATACATGGAATGAATTGCCCACCAAAGAAATCAGCTATTAGACAATCAGCAAGTGTTCAACTAACACCACTTCTTGCACACAGCAGCAGCTTAACATTACAATTCCAAGCACAAGAAAGACAAATTCAGCCTGTAGCATTGTGAATTTTTGGACTCCAGGAAATATCAGACTGCAAACATGCAGTAAATCATGATCTTATTTTTCCATCATCTTCAACTAGATAAATTATTTCTAGCATACGAAAGAAACCAAATGGATACTAACAGTGAACACTTTCTCTTCTCAAACAGGCTCATGATACACCAGTGCGACTACCCAGGGGAAAAAAAAGGAACCCTTACATTAGGGTATCCTCAGCTATTGTTCTAATAGTGCATATTGAAGTTCTCTCTATGCCCTGCTATTTCTTCACAGTATTTGTAAGACACTAGTAGAAGCAATAAATTTCATTAGAAGAGCATTAAACCAGAAGGCTTCAACCAATACTGAGGTTCTAATTACTTCAGGTCACTGTAGCCATATAAAAATCGTAACTTATAGAGGAAAGGAATTAATAGCCCAGTACAGTAATATAATTAGAGAAATCTTTCCGAGAGAGGTTAATCCATTTAATTCATGGAGAGAAAAAGTTCTGCATTAGAGAATTTAAACCACATTGCCTCAAATAACTAGATAGGAATAAAAGGTTCATTTGCTGTGAAATCAAAAGTTACACGTTTATACCTTGCTGGTCTACATTTACAGTAAAAATTATCACCAATAAATCTATAGATGCTGTTCAATTCAAACTAGGAAATCCTCAGGAGCACGGCATACCCCATGGAGTTTGCGTCAAGAAGCTGTTACAGTCAATGGTAAAATACAGACTATTAAGAGAGGCAACCAAAAAGCACCTTATCTCTGCAGTGCTCTGGAAAGTTCACCAATCAATCACACCTCGGAGGCAAAGGTTTCTCCTAGTTCCTCTGCTAGCTGCAGGGAAGCTGTCAGACACCTGCCTCCACCTACCTCACTGATGTGTTATGCACTACATTGGCTTCATGTGTTCCTTACACTGCTGCTGGCAAAGAGGACAACCAATACCCATAAACTGTAGTTCACCATAAAACTTCATACCAAATTACTGCTATAACATTGGCTCTTCAAGGAGCATTGGCCCAGCAGCGAGTTCAAAAGTCATTTCAGCAGATGAATCTCCGCATCTCCCACAAAGGTCCCCAGGAAGTTTCTGCCACCCCCCGCAGACACCTTGACCCAATCCAGCTTTCTGGCTATGAGGCCAGCCTCAGGCCCTCCAGATTTCCCAGAGACTTGGCCAAAGCCACAACTACCCTTTTATTTTAAAGAAAGTCCTGAATAGATGTCATATCTCTTATCACTAGTATAAATCACAGCCTAGAATAGCAGCACTATTTTTAGAAGAATAGGAGCAAGCTATCAAGCATGATACAGAAAAAGAACTAGAGCATGAGATACCATAGGAGAAACCCTGAAAAGGACAACTGGCAATCTCACATAGGACACCAAAAAGATTGCAGGGGACATACTGCAGCTGTAGGGATCTATATTAGCTGTTGAGGAGAAGCCATATTTTCTCCATTCCATCAGCCCAGGTCCATTGCATTGGAACATTTTCTGAAAGAAGAGAGAAGTAGTGGGAAGAGGCTGAAAGATGCTGAGTGCACGACAGACATGTATGCCTGCAGTACCCAAGCTGACTGTAGAATCAGTAATGTTATCCACCATCCCAGGCTACAGGAACTGGTTGTTAAAAGGTTTTTTTCCCCTAAGTTAGTTCCTAAAATTGAATCCCTGTAGCCTCCTCTGGCCTAACTTCAGGAGCAAAAGCAAATGAAATAGCTAACCAAATACCTCAATTTTGTTTTCCCCTCTACTTTCTTTGATTCCTTAAAAATAAATGAGCTCAGCTGGAAAACATCTTTACATTGGATTAGTCAATCTACTCCATCCACCCATTCCTGGCCCAAGCCATCTGTCAGTCTGATAGGTTACAAGGTACAGCTGTGGGTCAAGAACAGCCAGGCACCAAATAATAGGCTTCACCTGCAAATCTCTCTGGTTTTGCTCTCACAGGATTACGCCGAGTAAGAATTTGTATTTGGAGCCACTCCTTTTTCTGGTAGATAATTACCAAGCAATCTTATTTTCAGAGTAGATTCCTCCACCTGGTTTGCTCTGCTTTACTGACCAGGAGCCGTCCATCCGGCTTACACGCAGCTGAACATGGAGGATGTTCACAGAGGCTTTGTCCTTTAAGTCCTTGGCACACAGATATCCCCAAATATGTTTTCATCTTAGGCAAGACCCACCCTTTCCCCAGGCCTTGGCTTCCTCCAGTTCCTCTCCTGCACATAGCCAGAGCCTCCCAAAATGACTGCCTCTTCCTTGCATCTTTGCATCTCAGTAAATCCTATTGTAACAAGGCTTATGAATAATTAAAAAGACAGTCACAAGGTTGCCAAAAGAGCATAAACCCAGGATTTTGTGAGCGGTTGCTCTTTTCCTTCCTGCGCACCTGTAATTTCACCTCTCACCATACTCAAGTAAAGAAAAACAAGCTCTTTGACTCAAAGTTAGAAAACATCCAGACCCTATAAACATAACTGAGCTATTTTAAGTAGGATTAAATTGGTAGCAAACCGTTTTTTTGGGAATAGTGCTACTCCTGAAACAAAATAGCTTCACCATCATCTTTACTTCAGCTGTGCTGGAGCAGAGACATTTTGCAAGTAAACAAGCACTTCACTGTGAGCTGCATGTGCAAGTCTTAGCAAAAAAAGATGCTTACAATAAGACTTATTCTTATTTTGCATAGTACCAATGACATTCTTATAAGCATTTTGCTAGTAAGTAACTGCAGTGTTTGCCATTAGCAGTAGACGTAACTTTATAAATACAGCTGGAGAGGTATACCTGTTAGCAACTTTATCAGCTTGCTATAGAGCTGTGAAGATTATGAATTAAAAATTTTTAAGTGATTTAAGGAAAGTTTTTGCTCTGCAGATGACTGCCTAAGCAAAGTGGTTTCAGCTAGTAGGATACAGATCTTCACAGGACATTCCTGAAGCTGTATAACACACGCTATAACCTTACTCCAGAAAGCACTCATAATTAATGTGTCTTTGACAAAAGGCATTCCACAAGAACAGGAAATTTAACTACATACCAAACATGACTTTTAACAGGAATTTTAGGAGCCACTCTCATTGCATTCTTATTTGTTACATTTGAAGTTGCACCCATGAAAGCTTACAGAGTTCCTCAGCGCACAGTCTTTTTTATGGGAAGTTTGGACAGTATGCAGTGCTTATCATGGCATAAACCATGCTCTAAATAAGCTTCAGATTTTCCCATTCTGCAAGAGAGCCGACAAAGAACTTGCAGTTTACCCTTGAGTGAAGAAGAAATCTGAGGAGATCCTCTCTTACCATTTTCAAAACAATCAACCATAGCTCTGAGTCAAGTTAAAGCTTAAAGATAAAACTGTAAGACTGTTGTACTCCCATACCTTAATCCCTGCTCAGTCTAATAAACTCAGTTACTATGCCACAGAATAATAAAATACCCACTACAGGAAATATCCAGCACAAACCAAATGGGAAAAAACAAACAAGCAAACAAACAAAACCCCCAAATACCTCCAAAAAGCACATTTAGGAAACAAGCCTCCGACCAGAGCCATACCTTTCAGAGCTGCCTCCTCCCAGCACAACAAAGCCCTTCTGCTGCAGGAACACCGGGGAAAGAGACGTGAGTGGGTGACCACTGCTGGGAAGATAAAGGCTGTCCTCAGTGGTTACAGCTGTGATTGCAAACCACGTGAACAGCTCCACCTAACACAGCTGTGGGTCGTCTGCGGGTGGGAGCCTTACCTGGAGCAGCATTACACACCCACCCAAACCTTTTGCCCTCAGCCCTGGGCAAAAGGAAAAGCCGTCTCATTAGACAGGTTAGCTCTTGGGTTTCAGCATCAAACTCACCCAAGTGCCTCTACCTCAGCCCCAGCGTATGAGGTGCCTGGAAGTGTGGCTTTACAGTAAAGCATTTTTTTTTTTTTTTGCTATTTTGTAACACTGGTGTGTTCAAAACACTTGGACTCACACCGCCAACGAGCATTCGCAGAAACCAGGTGTCAGATTCAGAGAGCTATTCTGAACCACACAGGGAAAAAAAAGAAAGGAAAGAAAGAAAAAAAATCCAACAGGAAAAGCCCAAATGTTGGCAGAAATTGGGATCTGCAGGACAGCATCCGGGAGTGATGTTGGTGGAGGTGGACTGAGGCATGGTGGAGCGGGGGAGCACCTGCAGCATGCACCTTCCTTCCCATGCCTGGGAATGGGCTGGGTCTCGGCTGAGATTCCTGGTGCTCAGCACACCGTGGGCGTAGCTGACAGTGGCAGGGAGCTGTAGCGACTTGGGGCTTTGCCAAGGGGTACCTGGCATCAACCAAGGAGGTGTTTTGGAGACACTCGAGCGGAAAACCTCTCTGGGGTTTGGATGATGAATAAGCTCAGCATGGAGCAGTTCAGCACAAACTTCTGGTGATGTGCTTGAAAACACGACCCCAGGCACAGGGAGAAGTCAGGGACATCCACACAAGTGGCAGGGGCTGTGAGGAGGGGTGGGCACGGCATCAGCTGTGGCTGCCCCAGCAGGGAGACCCCAGCTGGTCATGGGTGGGTGACATTGAAATTTTGCCCCATCCCCATGGCTGCTGCTGTGACACCCAGATGTGTTTCACTGTGTTCAGCTAAGAAACAATTCTGCAAAAAAGTTGTATGTTTTTATTGTTGGGACTCCAGAATTAAGGGTATTGCCATCTCTGCCTCTCTTCTCGGCTGATCCTTCCCGAGAATGCGTTATTTTGGACAGTTCAGACTTTCTACCTGATTTATTTAGCCTAAAGCTGAGAGGCTTGCAGGCGAGACTGAAAGGATTGACTTCTGCAGCAGAGAATGTGGGCTTTCCAGGCAGGTGCCTCTCCATGTGCCAAGACGTCAGAGATCCCTGTATCTTGTTTCAAATTCCAGCTAACCCTGGCTGATCCTCCCACCAACAAGGCTGAATGAAGAGATCTTGTGTCTTCAGAAGGATTGGTCTCAACCCTCCTCATGGCTTTGTGAACAAATGAAACCTCTGCTTTGAGCGAGAGATGGCTGGAGACAGCAGGAGCACAGCACTTGAGCAGGGAAACAGGACTGAATTCAGTAACGCAGTAAAACTCATTTGTGACACTAAGTAGAAAAGGTATACTGTTCAGCTTCACTTACACATATGGTAAACCAGCCTGGGTGTGGGGAGTATAAAAACGAGTCAAGATACAGATTGATTCTGAAATCAGTTCTTTTTTTATCCTTTAGAACCATGGACAGGAATGTACAGCTCCACAAAAACGGAGGCCAAACATATCGAATCAAAACATTTCCTGGGATGCTGCGTGACATTTTTTTCTAAGGATATTTCCTTTCAACCACACTCAGTCTAAAAGTGGCTTCCATTTGCAGTTAAAGTAATCAAGGTACACATTGCACACTCCTTGAAACACAATCTTTGTCATAGGCACTATTATTATTTTTCTTCTCTTTTTTATTTGTTTTTACCGGTAAAAAATAAAAACACATGAAAATAAACACCTTTTCCCCCATAATTCAATGTGTTTAGGCTATGTGGTTAAGTGGATATTCTCTCTAGTTATTTAGATGTATAAACTTTCAGTTGGAGCATTCATTTCTATGTTCGAAAAGAAAATTTGTGTGTGTAGATTTAAATATATATATATATATATATATACTCAGAAGCCCCAAATCCAACTCAAGTGTTTATCAGTGATTTTATTGACAGCAGAATCAACTCTGTTGAAATCAAACAGTTGTCTTATTTCAGTGAATGGTTCAAGACTTTCGGCTGCTAAAAAAGAGGTTTCACAAGACTTGCCCTATGCATTGAGAACAATCAGATTTCATGTTCACATTAGGTGCTATTTCAGGCATATCTACAGATCAGTTTTAAGGTATGTGTAACTTTGTGTGATATAGAAAAGATCTGGTGATCAATAAAGGAAAGCATGAAATCAGGTGTAACTCTACAATAAAAGTTCATCTATTTCAATGAAGCCTGATTGACTCTACTTGCCAAGCGCTCTGCAAAAACTCTGAAATACTGGATTTGTGGCCATTTAGATTAGTACTGGGAACCAGTCATTCTCCTTTTATTTCTGGACATCCTATGTCCTTGTTGACTAACTACGGAGGACTGAAAAACTTTTAACCAATAAATCAGGCACATGATTTGCAAAGGCAACTCTTCCCTTGCAGTTATTCAAACTATCCCAGCTGGATATTCACAGTGAACAAACCACATTTCCGATACTTCTGTTCCATTTTTAAATGCTTCTAGCACAAAGATTTGCTCCAGGTTTCATCTGCAGGTAAGAAGCAAGGAGAGCAGGGCACTGCCTGGTCTTCTCTAAGCTAATTAAGGACCACAGGTCAGGTAAATTGCTGATGCCCAGATCCCACCCTCAAGGATGGGAAGCTGCCCATGAGCAAGTACCTTCCTAGAGCATGGCTGTTCACACAGTGATGTGTTCTCTTTGCTCTCTGAAGCCATCTAGAGACAGCTTTAAATTAATGTAAAACCAAAACTACTCTTATTACTTACCAGAGAAACTGAAATGAAAATTACAACTTTGTTGCCAATCCATATGGGGTTACAGAGGAGCTTGTTTTAAAGGACTGTGATTTCTAGTGTTTCTTTCCAAGTTGCCCTTTCATCTCAACCTTCGGAGAGTTTTTCATTTTTAGCTCAGGAGGCCTCCCCTACTGTGAAACCTGATTCCTTGCCTGAAGAGGGGGCTGAGCCTGTGGGATGCCTCCCCACAACCGAGAACACTGCCTGCAAGGCTCAAGGAGGGACTGGCTTGCCCTGCCTGCCAGCAGATGTGGGGCTTGTTGCAACAGCCACAGGTCTGGCAAGGGGGAGTCGCTGCTGCCTGTGTCATAGAAACAACCATTAGACAAATGAAACCGAGGTGGAGGTTAAGGAGAGTGGTAAATGCTGTTCTGAGCACTCTCAAAGTCCATCCAAGACATTATAAACCACAAACAATTTAAAACAGTTTAGATATGTCACAGCCATTTGCATAAATGTGAGCAAATCATACAGAGTCATTTTAGCACCACCTATCTGTGCAAATATGAGTGGGATCAGCTGGAAAGGTTTTTGGTAATTAGCATTTACTGGTGCCCCTGTCCCCTCTGCAGAGAGGACAGAGCACATCTCTTGCCTTACCTTTGCTTCATGCTTTTTTAGGAACATGGGCTCTTGGAAAAAAAAAGTTTCTTAGGAAAAAAGACAAATTAGATAAGAACGTACATGGACAAAACCTGCTCATAAGAAACCTAGTACAAGAGTCTAACCCATAACACCTGCTCTGACCAGGTTGGTCAGAATTTTACACTTTGTCTTCTCAGCTGCTTTGAAAAAAATCATACTATTGTCAGCTGATGTGAAAATGCCAACAGGCTGAATTTGCCTTCACTGCCTCTCGATACAACATACAGAGAAGCAGCATAGAAATTATATTTAAGAGATAGCTTTCTTAAATAAAATGGATAATGTGAAAGATCAGCCTGGCAGCCTGATCCATGCATGCAGTTGTTGCAGAATAAGTAGGGAAAGTTTTGCTTGTACATTTTTCTTCACTGTGAGGGTGATGAGGTACTGGAACAGGCTGCCCAGGGAAGCTGCGGATGCCTCATCCCTGGAAGTTTTCAAGGCCTCGTTGGATGGGGCTTAGAGTAACCTGGTCTATTGTAAGGTGTCCCTGCTCACTGCACGGGGTTGGAATTAGGTATCTTTAAGGTCTCTTCCAAACCAAACCATTCTATGATATAGATATGATGTTGGACTGCAACAGCCAGCTCTGATCTGCAGAATTGGAGGACCTTACACCACTGTCAGAACTTGACCCCAGTGATCGCAACCAGTTAGTCTGGCAAAGACAGATCAGTGATAACAACTTTAAGTTGGAAGCAGCTTCACTTCGGCAATAATGAAGGAGAATATGCAATGAAGTATAAAAAATGAGGTCAGCTGGAATCCAACTGCTTTAATGATGTTCTGAAGTTACCCTGATAGGCAAAGATATTTGTGCTTAGATTGCCCCAGCTCAGGCAGGGAGAACTAACAGGTCAGGTCGAATCATGAGCCGCAGAAATTGTAAATCAGCATCCCTGCTGGCACTCCATATAACCTGGCAATACCTGGGAGAATCGGACCCATCAATTTTTAGTTCATATGACTTCATTTTGATTTAATGAGAGGAGCCTTCACAGAAGTCAGTGCTGTCACCTGCCTTTTGGTACAGTGGAGGAGCTGCAGACACCCTGTGGGCCACTTTTAGAAAGGAGCATAGGTTAGCTCTGCAGAGGTAGAAACCTGGGGTTTATTTCAGGCAGCTCAACTGCTGAGCCACCATAAATATCCTCCTTTGGGAGCCTCATTTACTTCATATGAACTGTGCTTTCACTGAAACAGCTGAGACTCGTGCACCACCAGTCTGACCTGGAAGTTTTCTGTCGTCCATTTTTTCTTTGTAAATATCTTATTTACATTTCCATGTAAAATCCAAAGTTGCCATTTATGTGCACAGAAATCTCAACATTTTATAGGCAATTTGATACATAAAGGAACTAACTGGAACATGGCTAGCATAGTTTGGGTTGGAAGGGACCTTTAAAGGTCATTTAGTCCAACTCCCCTACAATGAGCAGGGCAATCTTTGACTCGATCAGGAGAGAAACACAGATCTTGCCCACCTCCTACTAGTATGATGTAAATCTAAATATTTGAAATTTAGTTTTGTAACATCTAATTAAAAAAAAAAATAGTTAATGTAATACAAGCATTTCAATTAAAGATGATTTAAAAAATCACAGAAGAAATTTTACTTTTTTCTTCAGAAGTCTCTGCTTCCAAAATTCAACACTTTAAATGATCCCACACTTTAAATGATCCCAAAATTTTTAAGTCACAAAAAACCCAAAACCAAACTAGTGCTGATGACCACAATTTCAGTGAAATGAGAAGGATCTGAGGAAGAAATAAAGGGCAAGTTTCTCAGAACACATGACCTGGCCTGATGCAAAATCCATCGCTCCTCACCCATGGAAAAAGCTGTGCCATAGGCAGGAGAAGCTTCTTACCCTATTCTCCAGTTGTTCACAGTGTAGTACTTCTACTACTTGTTGTTTCCCCCCATCAAGAACAATCAAAATCTCAGCTATTTCTAGAACACTCAAGTTCAGCAGATGGCTCTAATCTTAATACCAACCGTTAGTTTTTTGAAAAAACATAATTTAGGTGTTCATGTGTGTCTTCTCTGTTTTTTTGTGGGGGTTTTTTGGATATTCATTTATTCTTTCCTGGAATAGATCAGAGATAATCTAAAGCAAGTGAGTCTAACTTGAGTTAGAAAGCCAAAGTGAAACCTATCCCTCATTTCTGTCCTGCTTATGCTGAGGTATGAAATACCTGACTCTGCACAGGAGTAAGCGTCATGTCATGGAGGAAACATCATCTTAATGTATTGTCAAGCAAGGGAAGCTCTAAGCCTGAATTCCTTGAGAAAAGCTCTTAGACATATAACTTATAATAAAACAACCTCACTGAATCTTCTTCATTTCCCTGATGCATCTCGATAACCTTCAACTACGACTGTTTATTTTAGGGAAAGCAAGGAACTACTTCTTATTTTATAATACTAGTTATTCTCTGTATTATTGTAAGTTTCCAAATATTTACACAACTGAGAGCTCTTGTTCCATATTCCTTCAAAGCAAGACATACACTAAAAAATAATATTTGCCACAGAAGTCTCAATTTTATGCCCTTTGGCAGTATTTATATTACACAATTTAATGCAATGCATTTTAGAGACCTTAACCTTTGGAGGCATTTTAGTAGTAAGAGGCAGAAAGTCACATCTGAAGTTATAGCTCAGGACATTTCAGATGACTTCTGGTCTTTGGTATGCTAAAAGAAGTCCGAGGCTTCTAGTCTGTAATCTCACAGTACTTCCCAGTGCTGGGCAGGAGAACTCAGAGCAGCTGACTGAAGAGACTAGAAATATTGATAGCGCCAGATATGGAAGATCGGCAGGAAAATGCCTTGCAGCATGGGCTGCATAAATCCTTCTCCAAGGGAAAGATTTCCTGTTAGGTCAACCCAAAGCAGACAAACGCAAGTTCATAAAACAGTTTTAGGCCTTAAATTTACTCAGCGGACACTCCCAGTGCCCCAAATGTCAGGCCGATACTCTTGATTCTGAGGGCGAGGTAAAACTGAATGTGAATAAAGATGCTGAATCATTGCAAATTCAGTTATTTCAGTAAAACCAGAGGAGGCATGGGACAGCACAGAAGTGGGTCTTGCAATGCAAAAGGAAAAAATAAGGACAATGGTACAGCAATGCCCGGCCACTATAGTGGTGTGGTACAGTTCATTGTCCCCATTAAGGAAATAAAAAACAAATTGCATGTAGGTCTCCCCCGATGGTGTTAAGAGAATGTATTATCAAAAGCTACAGTACAAGTACAGGATTTCCATGCCATTTACATACGTTATTTACATTCTTCAGTCATCAATAACCTCTCTTCGTTAGAGCTATAAAATTAAATATAGTTTCTTATATTAAAACCCCCTAACATTATAGCTGTATTTTTACTTTATTACTTATCTGGGAAAACTTGCACAAGAACAGCCTTGTGCGGTACTAGGAAATCACTCCTTGTTTACAGGACTGTTGATCAAAGAGGAGACTGCTAAATCTTTTTAAGGAAGAAAGGGTCAGTGCAGGCTGTCAGTGAGGTGTGATCACTCTGTCTCTGCAGCACTGAAAACTGTGCTGTAATAATAAAGAATCAAAACATAATTAGCTTTGTTCCAAGGGGCAGGACAACCATTACAAATTTGGGAATTTCTGCCCCTTTTCCTCTTCTGAAACACTACCACCACAGTCCTTAATAAATTCAGATAATTCACCTTTTATGGCAGTTTCAACAGAAAAACAACTATATTGGTTTTCACTATGAAAATGAAAGCACTTTTACCCCCTGCAGCAGACACTGGATGACTGATTCCTCCTCCACTGTGGCTTTTCTAGTTCTGGGCTACAGCAATGACTTTCCACTGCCACTAATATATTCTGTGACTGTATTACTTGCAAGAGACTACCAATTCCCATGGCCCAATCCTCTAATTGCTATGGAATAAAATTGAAAAAAACAACTAAACCGCAAACCCACTTCCTTAATAAGTTTACTGCTATTGTAGCTATTTCATTTCTATGTCATGTTAGAACTTTGCTATTTAAAATACAAAAATCCTGTTTGATATGATCATTTGGAAGTGGCAAGTCTAAAACCTGAAAACTGGGTGTCACAGTTGTTTTCATGTGAGTAGACATCAAAACAAAGGCAGCATAGTCTTGCTGCAAATTCAGCAATAATGCAGTAAAAAAAGAAAAAAGTTTGCATCACTTTATGTTTTCAGCAAGATAAAGAAATATACCATTCTATGAATAATTTTAAAATAAAATTTAGCTAAAATCGGGTTCTCTGGAAGGAAATCTAACAGTCCAGCATTTGGACCACAAAAGAGGACAGACAATACAGATAATGGGATCATTGACCTGCTGGGCTGCTGAAATAAAATAATAATAAAAAAATCATAAAAGCTGAAAAATCTATCCTAAATATTTGCTTTTCCCCAATTGGCTGGAAGATAAGCATTTTAAATTCATGGCAAGATAATAAATAACTTTATAAGCTCATTCTTTTCCCAAGTGGTAAACAGTTTACAGGGAAATTCCATTTTACTGAAAGGCAATTGATATTAATACCACTTTCAAAACCAGTTTTTATTCCAGGCCTGCTCCTTCAAGCTTCAATTTTACTTACTGCAGCTAGAACTCTGAAAGAGTTCTTCTTTGGTTTTAATTTTCAGACTTTCTTGTAAGAGTAAGAAATGTTCAAGTAATATCCAAAATTAGACTAAGGGAAACTGGGGATGAGCTGGAAAAGGAATCCAGATTTTTCTCCCTACTTACATGAGAAGTAGATATGAATTAACTGAACATTTCAATACGGGAGCATATCGAGCACATGCCTGGTCATGACCACATGCCATCAACTCATTGCTTTTTTCAAAATTTAAACCTGGAGCTGCAGGATTCTGATGAGTGACTTTGGAATTAGCCACATGGTGGTAAGTTCACTGCTGTTAGAGCCTGGCGAGGGACACTCAGCCCCTGTGACAGATAGACCTGACAAACCAATCACTCAGCCAGTGGACCTCGCACCGTATTCCACTGAGAGTGTTCACACACTGCTGTGATTTTCGTAAGCAAAATGCAGGTAGTTCCATAAATCAGTGCAGTAGTGCTTACATCATATGGTAGACTACTAAACTTCATCACAGTACACTGGACCTGCAGTAGTACAGATTTGGGATGTGATCCTCTATTAATATGCCCTGTCACACTGTGCTGACTACACCAGCCGAGACCGTGGCTAGGTGGCTAGATACCAAAAGCTTTCTGAACACTCTTTTTTCAGGGAAACATTTGTTGATCTAAACATGATCCTACAAAAAGTAAAACATTTAAGCTTTAGGTCATGGGGTACCAAAGAGTTTTTCAGTGATTAAAACTATAAAATGTGCCCATACTTACCTACATTTCCCATTTCAAATGCTGGGATTGCTCTACTGGGGGTTTTTTTAAGGTTATTTTGGATTGGTTTTTGAATAAATTCTAAACAAAAGAGAAAATATCAGGACATACATCTCCCATAATTCCCCTCCACAGGATTACGCTGAGGAGAGATAGGTTTTCTCTGTTCAGTTCAGAGAAAGTTCAATTTATTTAGCCAGCTGTTTGCCCAGTTTGCTTGAATGCCATGCTACATGTGCAAATTTTCACACCAGACTACACCTGGAACTTCATAGGCCAGATAAAACTTTTAATTGTGTTACAGGTAAATGACTGAGTTCAGAGCCTCTTCTAGGGGGATTACAGACTGTTTCCAAGGCTGGGAACAGAAGTAATTTTAGGAATGAACTGCATTTTGCACTGATTCGCAGCCCTTCCAATCCACTGAGTTCAATGGGACCAGAAGTAAAGCAAAATTTGGCCTACCACTTCAGCTGTTTCAATACAACTTTCTTATGGATCCTTTACATAATGAGTTGTCAGACCTCGGAGAAAATGTTGTCCCATTCACTGTAAAATAGGAAGGTCCACAGAGGAAAACAGTTGTGTTAGAGAACCACACAAACGACATTAAGGCTACCTAGCTTGATGTTTTCAAACCTTTTCATTTTCCTCTGCAAACAATGACAGTTTCAATAAGATCTGAAGTGATACTCTTAACAAATAATACACTAGTCTGTCATATGGTTAATATTAACGTCTCTCTATTCAAACATGCTGAAAACTGAATAGAACAGTTAACATATAACAGTCACACATCCTTTGCTGAGTACAAGATCGCATCTCTGACATGAACCGAAGATATCCTCACCATTTCAGATCTTCATCTGTCATTCAGTTAAACATTTCATTCTCTTAAATACATTGCTCGTCCCCTCTTTCTGGGTCTCTCGGGGGTGCTGCGTGAACACATTCTCTCCATAAAGGCATTGCTTATGATATGGTTCTTCCTTCAACTGAAATCTTGTTGTGTGTTTCCATTATGTTGCCAGAGGTGAAACTGCAGAGTTTGGAAGAATTTGGTGGCGAGGAGGTCTTAGGTCTGGATTGAAAAGATTTAATTCTGAAATATCAATTTGGGCAGGATTCTGCACTTTACAGCAGAGAGACCATCTTGACGAAATTAATGGTGAAAAATTTATTAATAGTGATCATACTTTACAAATTGTTGAACCAGAGCTTTATATAGTAACCAGCTTTTATACTACAGGTATGTTCACAGGGCTTATGGGCAGAGGCAAGCTCACTTTGCTCATGCCCTCAGATGGTGGGATGTAAACGGTGTTGACAGAAAAGTCATACTGTAGGGATGCAAAGCTGAGCCCTACCTAATACACCCTGTTTTTCAGAAGATTTATCTGGTGTGGGCTTGGGGCCTTACCCACCACAGTCAGCTCAGTTCACACAGTGAGACTGTGCCCAGCCACAGCATACAGCAGAAAAACGTCAGGGTGAGACCAAACCTCATGGTGATCCACCTCACTGATACAACAAAAGCTCTGTGCCTTTGCAGAAGGGAGTCTGAACAAGACAGGCTCCATCCTGAGGCATAGAACAATAGTTTGCCCTCAAATATATTTCTATTGAAAACACACAGCAAAGATTACAGCCACAGAAAGTTCTGTAAACAAGACAATTTCATCAACTTTATCTTTAAAAGAAACGCCAAAATCAAAACCACAAAAGAAACCCAAAATAAGACTTGCTGAATGAAGACTGTTAATAGTAATTTTTTTTTTACTGCCCTGACAAAAAAAATGACATACACCTTCAGCATTTCTTTTCCAAATTTACTTGACAGAGGTTAAAATATTGCTTTATTCTGACTCAACATACAACAGCACAGCGTGATTGATTGTGCTATTTTGGGAAGTCTTGAGACTTGTGAACTAGAAAGTCTGGGGCACATTAATAAATTTAACCATTAATTTGCTGCAAAGGAATGTTTAAATACATTCTGTATATATTGTAATTTTTTGTTAACCAATCTTCTGACATTAACCAAGGAAGACTATTTCGCAATTATTTATTATTGTTGTTTTTTCTCCCAAGAATAAGCAGATACTTTAATACCAATAAAACTAGTAACGTGTGTCACTGAACCCAATTCATTGCACTACTGGCATATTTTGTTACAATTTCTGAGGGAAAGAGGGACTAAAAAGAAAGCTAATGGAAAAAGTGCTTGTAATGCAACTGGGATATGGTAACCAGGTAATGACACTTCTCTAAGGCCTTGATCCCCTGCAGGGGCTGACTTGGTGGAAACCATCTGCTCCCCAGTAGACTCAGATCTGTGCATGCCTGTGGGTCTGTCCATACTGAATCATCTCCAGGGTTGAAACTTTAAAGTTCACAAGCCTAAGCCATAATTAATTAAAGTAACTGGAGAACTGAATGCAGGAACAAATTAGGCATAGTGGACACTTACTGGCTGGATTTGGATCATACTGTATCTCCCTGACTCTTCTCTGAAAAACCCATAATAAAAAGTTAAAAAAAAAATACACAGACACCAAGAAGTGCTCCTTGAGAGCTTACAAATGCCTTCAAAGTGTAAAAGTTTAGAAATGTTGAGGGGTGATAACGAACAACGGAGTTTATGCTGCCACTCAAAAAAACCCCCAAATCGGAAACCAAAACCACACCTGTTGTAATACGCACTTCTGCATTTTCCCGTGTTCTTTCTAACTCTCCACCAAGGCAGCTCTGGTAGGCAAAGCTCAGAGGATGGAACAGCCACAGGCTTCTGACCACTGAATCTCTACAGAACCCAATCCCTCTCCACACTTGGCAAAACCCAAAGCTCCTAAATTTCTTGGCTGACAGACACATTAAATTAAGGTAGAGAGTTAAGAACATGTTCAGTTTAGGGATGTTCTCATTCCACAGCAGGTACCAGAACTCTGAAGTAGGTATCTGTGTGCCTGTTTCTGTGCTATGAACCTGGAATCAAGAGGAGAGGGGGAGAAAGGATCAGACCTGTTCTGGGCTCATGGGACTTGGTCCCCAGGGTCTGAATTCCTGGCCAGTAGCTCGCTCCAGAACTGCCCTGAAACCACAAAAGCATCTAAAAATGGTCTTGGCCTTTTCTGAAAAAAAGATGCATAGCCTAAGACTTTGGACAGCTGAACGGGACCATGGTAAAATCCTCTGTAACTGAAACTGTAATCCTGCCTAGAAAGCACCTGATGCACGCTTCATCCCGCCTGGAACTTTTCCCTTAAAAAAATATTTTGTTAAAAAACACTATGATATGAGGGCGATTGACTATTTGGTTTCTTCTAAGTAGATGCTCTTAAATTAATGCATATAAATAATTTGTATTTAACTTCCTCCCTTCCTGTTTCGCAAAGCATCGAATGCACAGATCTCTCGTTTCCCCTCCCACAACCCCCACACAAAGTCACTTGGTCAATACTGAGTCTCTTTGCGTTTCATTTTTTAAGACAAATTGTGCCTCTCGCTCTGACTTGGCCAAGGGGCTCATGGGCAGAAAGGCTGTGTTTTCACTCGCGCTGCTCCCTGCGTCTACGCTCGCCAGTTCATAGTCCTCCGACCGCCTCGCGTCCGTCAGGATCCGGATCTGCTCCTGCACAGTTTCTAGCAATATTTTCACTTCGTGGTGTTCTGCTATAAGACAATTACTGACAGGGGAACTCACATTGACAAGTTCAGCGGAATAGGAGTTTTTGCACCATTTGATGCCTGTTACTTCAGAAACATTTTGCATTTGCATGCAGGCTTCGTCCAAGCCCACAGACGGGATGATGGGAACGGAGCTGGCCCTTGAAGATGAATAGCCGACCAAGTCCTTCTGATCCACGTTATTAAAATATGGGGTTGTCTCTCTTGAAGGCAGTTGCATATTTATTGAAGTATTCTGAGGAGTTTTTAAACCACTGGATGAATACCTAGAAAGAGTGAAAAAAGGTTTTTGTTTTACATCAAGTGGTCAGATGTGACTGGCAGCAGGGACACTGTATGAGGTTTAGTGAACTTTGGTGAAAGGATACACATCATTTTTCCCTCCCACTAGGAGCACTTGGCAATGGTGGGGCCCTGGGGAAAACAACAGGCTCTGGAGACCGCTTTTGATTCTCAGATCTGCCAGTGGCAAACCACTGCTTTTCCCTCAATCTCATTTTGCCCACCAGTACATGAGAGTAATCAAAATTCCCTTTTAAAAGATTTCAGAAGTTATAATGTATTATTCATTTGCTTTGAAATGAAATTTGACATTCCATTCCTACATTTCTAACCGCAGAAATGGATTGATACTTTCTTCAGTGTCAGAACTCTCAACTGTCAAATGGTTATTTTAGGAAAACATTTAAAAAAGATGCAGATAAAACGAACTTTAAACACACAGGCTGTGTAGTCTTTATTTACACAGAAATAATTGTCTGTACTCCCCTTCAAACAAGGGGAGTACACTAAGTGCAGTGTACCTCTGAAAAACGTCTATTTTTCGATAGCCTTTACTCATAATGTTGGCCTGGTTTGTTTTGTTAGACTTCATCTGGAAATAAAGCTAATATATAAGGCTTGAGCAAATGTCTGTGTTCGCTTCATATTGTAATATCGTTTTAAAAAACCCACAATGCTTTATCTTCCACTAATACATCTCATAGCATGATTTTATTTATTGTGAGGCAACTTGGTGAATTTTTATCAGCATTTCCATTTTGTTTCAAAGCCAAATGCATTATTCTGATAGGGAAATGTTTTGTTTACAAAAAAAAGTTAAAAAAACCCCAGAAATGGAAAGTATACAAAATATAAAATAAAGGAAACAATGAGGGGGAAAAAAAAAAAAAAAAGATGTTTCCCATCTGAAAGTAGTATTACCAGAAATATGGTACTCTAAGAGTTACTATATCTACTAGTCTTGACTGCTAAGGACCACAGACATTACCTCAGTACCACAATATACTTTATTTATAATCAGCTTATCACTATTTAATAAGGCAAGCTAATGGTGAAACAACATGTTTTATCCATGGATGAGGACAGTAACATGTAGATCTGGTGTGGAGGCAGGTGCTCTGACTTCAAGGCTATTATTCTGAAAATCCTACTGGACCTCACTAGGGATATCCTTCTACTCATATGTACCTGGCTGCTTTTTGGTATGAGTAGAAAAAGAGCTAACGAAAAGAAACTGAATCACGTGAAACAGCCATAGTGCAGTATTAGCACACAGTGGTAATTAACAGGAAAGGCCCATCCTCCTGGCAGGGTTTCAGGCAGGAGAGAGCAGGAGATATCTTTAGGCTCATTTCCAGTAGAGCACCACTGACCTGTAATTAACTCGTCACCGGTGGCACTGCGTTCGTACAAGTGCTTGACGCATTAACCTGTACACGTGCACACGTGAAGGTCTGTACCAGAGGTCTCCAGGCATCCCCAAAAGAGCAGAACATGCATCTGGGAGCTCTGTGATAAGGCGGAGGTGTTGTGAACTTTGCTGCTATGTGATGGAAAGAGATACTGCTTTGGGAAGTGGGACCCCAGGGAATAACAGAGCAAGCAGCCTTTCTGGATATCTGCTAGAACTTCCCATCCGTGCTATACAGATGCAGCTCCATATTATATCTGAGCCAGCTTTGGTTAATTACATTTGCACTGTGCTTAGACAGCCATTCATGGAGGAGCTTTTTAGAACAGTTCTCAAGACTCAGGATGAATGAAATACTGATCAGGGATATTATTCCTGAGGTAGGACAATTGAAAAAAAATAAATGAAAACAAAACAGTGCAGACCTTTGGGTTGTGCCCATTCTTGTTTCCTTTGCTTATATATAATTGTTCAAACGACTATAGCTGGAGAGATCGCATCAGTTGCATTAGTCCCTTTTTTGGTAATTCAGGCCCTAAATATATTCTGGGCTGCACCCTGAAAACAAAGGGAGTGAATGTTTTTAATGAATTTCACATGCAATGGATGTATTATATGGATGATATATAAGCAAAAACAAGAAAAGACTGAATTAAAATGGATTTGGTGAGAAAACAGTAACATTTGACAGTTCTTTAAGAGAGATTCAATTATTCTTTGTATTTTGAAAACTAACTGGCAGCAGCAGTAACATGTAACGCAATGCCTGGCATATTTCCATAATATTTTTTGAAATGCAGATAAACATGCCAACTCTGTGCCAGAATTACATGTTTCTGCCTTGTGCTCAGAGGGTTTTCAAAGAGGGACTGAGCTTGAATTAAAGTGCATACACTGTGTGCAACAGGTGAGGTATTAAACTAGAAGGGAAATTACATCTAAACCATGTGAGACTCGGCTTTTGGTTAATTACAAACTGATCCATGCTTCTATGTGTGACACCAGACTGCTGCTGTTTTCAATAGACTGAGACTCAGAACTGTAATTGCAGAACCTTAATTACATTTTCCTATAATTAACTTTCCCAGAACCATAGTTCCTCCAAAGAAATATATCTGTTTTTTTAATCTGAAAAATTATTTTGTCTGAATAAATTAATTCATCTGCATGTGTTTCAAAATGCAGCTCTCTCTCCACCCCCCTCCTAAAACCAAGCAACAAAAGAAAAGCAAACATTTATAAATATGCAACAGTAATTAATGATGTTATACAGTGTTTAAGAGTCTGAATAAAAGAATGAAACTGAAAGAAGCATAATAATTTTACTGCCCCTTTAAAAATAGATATTACAGAGAGAGAGAAGGGACTGGAACTTAAAATACAAAATGGATGTTATTTACCATTTATTTTAGTCCCAACAGCTCTGCTCTGAGCCCTGTGGCTAAAGGCGTGCAGTGTATGAGTCTGATGACAAGGTCTGTTAAAGTGAACGGGAATCATTCCAGTGGCACTGCCAGGCTTTGGTTCAGCCTTGTAAGCACTTATATATACTTATAATCACACCCCCCATTTTCTACCTGTAGACGTGACACCCTGGGTCTTGTTTACAGGAACACAATTCTGTCTGTAGATGTACCACCCTCACAGGCTGTAAGGCACTGCTGCTAACCCTTCCTGCCGGGTCCCTGAGAGCTGGGGATCAAACCACTGCCCACTTCACTGCACGTGAACTCACAACACCCTCAGGGACTGGAACCCATCTGAGACATAACCGACATGGAGATGACTTCTTTAAGCAACTCCGTTCCAGCAGGTTTTTCTACTCTTTCAAGGAGTATACTGAGTAAATAACTGATACTATCTGTATTTGACTCAAACAATATTAGATCGTGTTGCAAATAACACGATCTGGTGCTTTTTGAAGGCAGCAAAAGCTTTCCTCTCAACGTGGGATGCCAAGAGAAGCACTTTTGCAGGAGAAACAAACACTATCAGCTAAATTATCCTCTTTCCTATCAAGTATAAACATACAAAATCTGACTAAACTTCAGCTAGAGCTGCTGATGGACAAAGTTCAGAACGCTCACAGAATTAGGGAGATAAACCACTCTGATTTGTGCATCCCTATAAGGTAAGATGGAGGTTTAAAGAAGAAGAAAGGAAGTAGTGTAACTTCTGCAAAGGAGAAGGGAACTTTTTATTTGGGCTGGAAATCCAATGAGAATACCAACACTGTGAAATCAGCAGATATTTAGATGGTAAACATCCTTAGCACACAAAACAGGGATGAAGTGCTGAGCAGATTGAGGTCAGAAGATCACAGGCTGGTCCCAATATCAAACTTTTGCAGAACTGAAAATTTAAAATACAGACCAGTACAAGACGATACTATATTTAGCACACACTGGTTTCCCAGTGAAGAGTAAATACAACTACCCACAGCTTTGCTGTTTTGTACCTCACTTCTCACTCTAGGAGGAGGCTACAGCACTCCCCAGAGCCTGTGTTACAAGACAGGTCTGCTGAAGAGGGAAGGCTGCCAGCCTGTTCCTTTCAGGAAGGGTTGCAATTCCAGTAACAATTTTCACAAGGAATTATATGCACATTATCGTACAAATGAACAATAATACATTTACTGCAAGAGGTAATAAACAATATTTTCCTCAGAAGAAGTAAATAGTAGCAATGACAGAAGTGTGAGTCAAACTTATTTAGAAGAAGTCACCAGACACCCAAACCTTTTGCGGCTTTGCTTTCCCCCTTCCCAGGTAAGCCCTGCATTGGTCTGTCTTTCCTAATTACTGCGGCTAGCTTGGTTAGGTGGATTCAGCTACAAAACACTTAGTGAGCCAAGGGCAGCACTGGAGGATGTGTGCTTACACATGTGATGACAACCACATACACACACGTAACGATCCTTATTCTTGGTCAGCGCTTGTGGCTGTCATTTCCCAGGAGATCAGAATGGTTAGTGACAATAGGTCCTTTGGCCTCTAAGGAAAATTAAACACATGGGTGACCCCAGTTCTGCATTTCATAAAGCCAGTTCTGAGACAAAACCCTACAGCTCCCTTCTCATAGTGTAACTCTTCACTGTGAATTACAGGTGTGCAAATGAAACTGGTGGTTTTTCATTCATTCCAGATATCACTCCTACTTTTATATATATGATATGCTTGTAATGATTCTGGAAAGTATTTGGAAATCTATAGGGACATGTAAATATTATGCAAAATAGCTCAGCAATTGCAAAAGACTTCAACGGCAACTGTAGGTGCTCAGGAGGACTTCTGAAATTCAGACCTTATGTACAGCTGGAGCTCACAGTCAATGTCCTAATAAACTGGATTAGAAGGGAAAAAAAAATAGTGGAACTTTTTTTCAAAGATAAACCTGTGTGAAGTGATTGGTCTTCAGTCTATAGAAAACAAACTTCACAATGTACATTCATTTATTAAAAAAACCCATTAAAGTTGGACTCCTGAATTCTCTTATTTGCCCAGTGCTGATTGATGGAAGTAAAAAATGCTATCCATAAATTACTAGAACATCATGGCACTGCTAGAAAAAACAGTTATAAGGAGTAATGTTGCCAATCACTTACAGTTTTGCTCTAATCTCTCTCTATAGTCTTTGAAATGCTTAAAAAAAGCAGTCAGCCAAATAAAAACGTATTACCTTCAAAGAGCCACTATGCTGAAAACATTCTTCTGCTTTCAGCAGTATAAACCCCTGATCCACAGTATACTAAAACGAAGTTGGAAGGACTGTCATGGCAAAGCATATTAACCTCCCAATAGCAGCCACAAACCGGCTCACTTCAAGTTATACTGTTACTTACCCATGACAGGGTATTGTGTCCTGGTCTGTGATCCTTGACTCTTCTAGCTGTTGATATGCTGGTCCTGTAATTCCATTGAACCTACCCCGAGGCAAGGGAGGAGTCCTCCGAAAGGCATTTCTATGTAGCATCCCACTTTTTTGTCCTGGGCTGCAGCATGAAGAGAGACTTCTAGGAACAACACCAAGAGTACAGTAAAAATTATCACAACAAGAGCATAAAATTCTGCAAAGTAAAGGTTCAGGATTAATAATGCGTGGATTACTGTTCTTATAAACTTTGTGGCGGCCGATGATGTCAGTAGAAATTCTCTATGGAAATGAAATACTATAATCCACCGTTAGCTGTTGTTTATGCCATACTTAATACATCACCTCTCTTCTCAGAATGAAAATAATTGCCCAGTATATTAAATGTTTTCTTGCACTTGATGAAGGATGCTTCTTTTTTCCCTGCTGCATATCATAATCCCACTATATAGAGTTGACTCCTCAGACAATACAAACAGACAGCACAGCTCCGTCATCCCCGCAGCTGAATTCAAAATCAGATCCAAAACTGAGAGCCCGTTACTGCTCAGGCTAGCAGTGTTCCATCACATTCTTGGCTCGGTTTTCTTCCACACCTTTACTTTTCTAGTGCTTTTTAACTGAAAAGATCAATAACCTATAGCAATAGCATTTCCTCCAGGATTTTTGGTAATTCCTTAAATAGATTTTTCCTTTGCTACTAAGGAGGCTGTGAAAAAACTTTTTTAAAAAAACAGAATACTGGCCTTTCTGTTCTGAAGGCTGAGTTCAAGTTGCAAGTTACAGTCCATATTCTGTAAAGTAACACCACCACATCACAAAATAATTGACGAATTCTGCTCAGGAGAGTCTGAGATTATTACAGCGGGGGATCTCAAAAGATGCAGCTGAATGAATAATTTGTGATGGATAATGAAAGTCAGGGTTTTTTACTTACTGAAGCATATTCATCAATGTTCTACAAAAATAAAAAAAACTGATTAAGTTATCAGACTTGAGACTGATTACAAATATTTGAAACCAGAAATTTTAAATTTTTAATTGTGGTTGATTTGATGCCCTTGTGCATCCTCCTTGCGAGATGAGAGTACACAGCCTCCTATCTAATAATATGCACATGCAAATTCACAAAAGCTCCTCATTTGTAGTAGATGTACTTTCAACACATACAGGTACGCCTCAGGTAAAAGGTATAAACTGCAGCAAAGATGCAGGTAAATGACTTATCTGGACTTCAGTTTGCACTGAAACTCTCACTGCTCCATGGAGCACTAGACACTCCGTGTTAAAGGTGTGTGTGCTGGTCAGACCAAAGGGATCTGGCACATGCCAACACTGTCCTGCAACCACAGCGGTTCCAGCACTACCAGTGTTGAAGCAACCAATTTGTTGCCAGTGGGAGGTTCTTATGCTTTCAACATTTCTGACTAAAGAAAAAACATCTACTAAGGACCAGGAAATACTTTCAGACAGTGCAGCTCTAAGCTGCAGGATTACTCATTTCTTCAAGCACCAAGGACAGTAACAATTTCTGTTAAAAGTTCTATGAAAGGTAACTCCAGCATAACAAAGCTCTTTCTTTTTCACAAAACTGATCTGAACATCAGCAACACCTTCCTCTAAAAATGTTAATACAGTCCATCTCAGACTTCTGCTCTATGGTTCACATGAAGATTTCCTCTCTCTCAGGCAAACAATGCCTTTTGGATTTCTTCATGGAATTTATTGTCCTTTAGCCATCATTATGGTTTCTTTCTCCCTGCGCTCCACTCTAACTGGGTAAAAGAAATCAGCCCACATAACTGAGCCATTCAATAAAACAGACCAATAAATAAAGCTGTAGCAGATATGTCCTTAAAATCTATTATTCAACTACTCCAGAATAAAAAAATCAGAAATGCCTGAACTGGTTCACAAGCAATGCATAAACCAGGGTGAAATATAGTTCTGATGAATTAATGGTTTGAAAAATGCAGTTAATTAAGAACTTGGGATTCATTGTTGGAAATTGCTTTCTGTGAAAATTTTCTTTTAGGTTAAGCAACTGAGTAGGAACAATGCCTGTTCCTGCAGGTGGAGTATTCTCTTCTCAAGGCACATACACAACTCCTGAGTGCAGTTAACTGTGTTCATGAAGAGAACACAGTTCTCTTCTCAAGAAGATCAAGCTGATCTTCTCAAGATCAGCAGTGTTTTTACAGTAACTCTGTGAATCTTCTTGTACTACTTTTTAGTTAATTACTAAACACAATCGATTTTACATCACATTATGAACACATTAAGATGTAAATTTCCCAACAGAACATGAAAAACCTTAAAAAGAGATGCTTTTCAGCAGCCAGCCTATACCTACAAATCTACTCTTGGTTTCTGAAATGTGAGCACTGTTGATTCCATTATATACTCTTGTATTCAGGAACAGCTTGTGTTGGGGCTAACTCTGGACTTTGGAACTCTACACAAATCCTTCAAAACTATCTATATCATCTGGTCACCATCCTTGTGAGACATACAACAGGAAAAGCCTTCACTTTGAATAGGTCTTTAACTCCTTGCTATGCTTTTTGTGATATATTTATGAGCAGCAGTCAGACACTCTTTCCAGTCTCCTGAACTGAATACTGACACAAGACAGTGTCAGTCTAACACTTTCCATAGAACATGGATCATTGACTCCTCATATGGACTCAATGCAATTTGAGTCCATAGTAATCAGGGGGCCATTTTAACCAGGTGAGATAGTAGTTGTCCATTTTCATGCTATATACAAATGAAGTGACAACAGTATCTCATGAAGTGGTATTAATCTTTCTGACTTTCTGACAAAAATGCTGTAATGAATACTTCCTCTCATTCCATCTACCTTTTGGACAGCTGCATCACTTTGTGACTTAGTTATCCTTTAATCAAGTAGTATACACTGAAAACTTTCTACCTTGTTTCTTAAATTTTATTAGTTCCCAAATGCCTGACCTTGTATTCAGTACAGCTGAACTTCAATCCACCTCTGTTAGCCATCTTTTAAAGTTATGTCATTCATTCCTTGTACCTAAATCTTTATCTGTACAGAGCGTATGATTCTAAACTAATTTTTTCAGTATGTTCCAACTCTTTTTGTGCCAAAGTCATGCAAAAAAACCCATTAAGTTTGCCCCCAACATTAACTAGTTTCTTGAGTGCTCCATTAGTGCTCCAGTAATGAATGTCTTCAGCCCTGCACTTACCTTTTCAACCTAACTCCTCACCATCTCCCTCTTAACCACCTCTGTGTATCCACATTATAGTTTTTCTGTCTCTCCCTGCTTTCTCCCATTACAGGCATTAGACACATGTGACAACAGTGACTGAGCCTGTGCAGAGATCGAGCTCACCTACACCAAACACAGAGGTAGTCATCAGTGACGTGTTGCAGGAGCTGCTGCTGGTAAACCAGTAAATATTTCTGGACCTTTTTTATATCTACCCCAAGAATCTGCTTCCCCCACATATTTCCTAAAGCCTTGACTAGTCTAATTCAACATAATTGGTCCTCAGTTACTTCAATAAATTTTCCATACTCCTAAATATTTGACACTTGATATTCCATCACCATATGTTACAGCTCCCAGTTTTACAGATTTTGCTACTAGACTTGAAATTTCATGAGCTAGTTCCCCTTCCAGATTTCTTTGATCAGGACTAACCAAACCAACTTGACTTGAAAGCTTTGATTTCCACATTTTACTTCCACTTTGACTGTAGTAATGTCTATTTTCATACATTTGAATCTATTCCCATTCTGCCTCTGTCCTCAAATAATCATTCTAACGTAAAAAAAAAAAGAAATATATTAATTCAGGATTGCCCTAACAGCTTCATTTATTATTTTCGTCCCACCATCAGTTTTGCTTTTTCCTGTGTAGTAGTATTTTATTTTCTTTTTCACAGCAGGAACAATTGATTGCTTTCAGTATTACCAGTAATTCTTAACTCTCAATGATCCCTGGAAATGTTCACTTCAAGCATGACTTCTTGCCCTCTGTGATATGGTCTGTTTCTTTCCATACACCCTATTCCTTTTAGACATTACCTTTAGCAAATTTCTGCAGAAAACTATGTTCTTTCTTTGGCAAAATACCATATTCCTTACACTTTCTTCTTTTCAGGCTTCCTCTGCCTTTTTATTCTTAGTTGCTTTAGTTTATCATAACTTGTTCTTTGAAATTCATTAGCCTTATTTACAGAATAAGTCTAACTTACTCTTTAAGTTAAACTGAATCAATTATATTGAAAGCATAAAGATAAAATCCTTACCAAATGAAAAAAAAATATTTTTAGCATGGTTTTTGTGGTGTTAAAAGTTCCTTAAAAATAAAAACACAAATTATTTTTAATTTTAGAGTACGTTTATCCTATTTTGGCGTTTTTGTAAGATAATACAACTGCTCCAGGCTGAAAGCATCTGCATTTGGCTTTCATCATGTTATTCTCTGAAATTAATCCCTCTAAAATCAATGCTGACTGAATCAATGAATGAAAGTCAGGATGACTAATTACCAAGAAAACTACCATTCAAAGGGATCACAACTCAATCCCATAATTGACAAAACTCTAATTTGTTTCTATCTATTAGAAAATAAGACAGTATGGGTTTTCTTCTTACCTAAATCAACAGATAATCAAAGATGAATTTTTGAGCAAATTGAATACTTTACAGGAAGTTTACTGATTAAACACACTTGTTAATTTTGAATTCTGACAATACTAAGAGGTATTTTACATATGTGAGCAGATGATGGAACATTCTTCTACTGTTAGTGCATAATACAGGCAAAATATTTTAGGAGGTTAATAATAATACAGGGAAAATATTTTTGGAGATTAAATTTCAGTTTTCAATTTAACCTCTGCATTAATTCTTTGCATGCAGCTGAGGTTGCTAGAGATGGAAAATTGCTGTTATCTACTAATCTGAATGAAAAATTATGTGATTTCTGTCAGTCACATTTCAGCAACTCCAAGTGATTCCCTATGCTGATAGTCTTACTGCCAGGCAAAAAATGTATTAGTTTTAGGAACTGGAAACAGACAGCTCCTGATTTTAAGAAATGATTACCCACCATCAGTGTCCTTGAAAACACCAGCAGAAAAAAAGAGGTCTAGATGCAGAACAAAGTATTTTTGTAGCAAGTAGAAATAACACAACAATATAATTTAATGACACCATAAAAGAGAGAACCTGCAGAGCTGCTATGATTTTTCCAGGCTTATGTCAGGTTTGGAATGGAATGAAGGGATATTTAGGATAAAACATACCCCTGTAAAAAAAGTTTCCTCATTTGGCCACACTGACCATTTGTCCACACTGAACACTTTTTAGAAACTAAAATAGGAAGCTGTCACATGGTGCATAAATTAAAGACAGTTCTTTAAAGTCTTAGATGTTCAACCCTGTTGCATGTTTTATAAAGGAAGGGACTTGTATAATAAATCTTAAATTATAAAAATAGAAAAGATTTTTTTTTTATAAATTAACTAGTCATTCCACTTCTTAAATTAGTTCTGAAGTATAGATTTATCAAACTTGGATATTGCCATCACACTGTTAAAGGTAAGGGAATGTCATTGTGTTTTTTTTTAATTTCCACCTTGTGATTAAATGGTGATAAAATTCTTTTCAGAACTTCTGTGGAAAGCATTCTATGCCACAGTCCCACAGTTCATCTATGTTAAATAAAATTATGAAGCATATTTTGAAAATCTCTGTGTAATAAGGAATAAGACCAAAGACATGGATCTGACATGACAGTTGGCATTATTTTTTCATGCCAAATTAAAGGTTTAGGTAAGGTAAAAGCAGATAGGACCCAAATATCCCTTTCTTGCTCACAAGCTGCACTTTGTACGTTAAGCAAATTATTCATTCAAAAGAACATGTAGCTGGCTGGAACACTGCAATGAAAAATGCAGCATATACTAGGCAGGTCATAACCTCATGCAATCTGAGATTTTTATTTTTTTTTTTAGTAATTAAAAAAAAAATATCCTTTTAATAAACAAGTCTTTCTCTCCAGATTATCTAGCTGAAAAAATTCCAGACTCATTTTTTTTGCAGCCTTTTTTCTCTCTCTGTGTGCACCGGACCAGACGTTACCATTGCCATTTGACCAACATTATTGCTTATACCAGACATCAGTTTGGTTTCTAGTCCAGCAGTGAAGCACCTGCACTCTTTCTCATCCAAAAGTGCTGTAAGGAGAATTCTAATCTGAATGCTCTGCAGAGGTGGGTGAGATTCCTCTTTTTCTTCCTCTTAGAAACAATCACTCAAACTTTTTAAAGCCTAGCTTTCAAAGACCACCATGTTTCCATAAATAATTCATTATTCATTTCAAGTATCATTTGTTTAAAAAAAAAAAAAAGTAAAAAAGGTTGGAAGTTTGGAACCAAGTCTTTCTGCAGCAAATGAGTCATTAACTTCACAAACATCGATAAGGAAAGTCTTGTTTTTAATGGTTTCTCATACTACAGCTGCTTCATTCACTGGTCTGGGTCTGCAGCTCTGATGGTGTCTTTAAATGCTTCCTCCAGGACTTTCACAAAACACAGATGAAGTTAGTAAGCATTGCTATTACCTTTTATGTCTGCAGCTATGAAAATGCTTGGACATCTGCTTAATAAGTGAGCTGAGGCTCTGCTGGTACTATACTAGTCAGCACCTCACCCAGTTCCAGCGCACAACAATCCTGCACACGCATCACCAGCTCAATGACATCCCTCAGCAGCCAGCAAATCTCTCACCAGACAGCCATTTGCTCACCTGTGTTGCTTGATGGGCTGGGTTCCTCTGTCAGGAGACAAGGCCTCTGGGAAAGACGGAGGGCCTGAAAAACTAGACTCCATAACTTTGTGCAGAATAGGCCCCGGATGCCTATCTGGTTTTGAATACTGTAGCAGAGAGAATAAAATTAATTAATACTCAAAAGACAAAGTACACTGTTGATGCTATTCAATCTGGATTCATATTAGAACAGGGTAAGAAGTGCTCTAATGCAATTTTAAATCAAAATTAGGGATTGAGAGTAATACATTCATGCAGTACTGTTTACACAGCGCAAAGCGCCAGTACTCATCCCCATTACATTCTCCACATCAAAACTCTGATATCTGCATTAGCAGCAAAATTACAGATTGATCTGCCCATAATGATAGGGAACACTGATCCCTTTGACTATACACCTGCTTCTGTGCTTCTCCATGCAGAGACTGAGATCACAAAACACATCTCGGAGAACAGTCAGCAACTTCTTGGGTCCTTTGGTGATTTCAGTCAAACACTGCATTCATCAGCATGTACAACTATGAAAACCAAACTGAAACACCATTTGTGTCATCAGATAAGCAAGAAAAATATTTGAATCCTATCCACAGAGCCAGATATCTCTTCTGAACAGGTCTGAAACTTTTGACCTGGGAGTATCTGTGCTAGTAACAACAGTGTAAACATAATTCTTCTTGTGACAGGTGTAGACGTAGGGCAGTCTCTGGGCACATACTGAGACACAAAGGCTTTAGACATGAACAAGAATTGACTTTTTTCTTCTTGTTTTGTAATTCTACTGGAATTTCAGGGAAAAAATAATAAAAAAAAAGAGTCTCTGATCCTTAATAGGGCCAGAAAGTAGAAGTATAGAAGAAGCTGCACTTGGGCTTGTAAGAAAAATTCATGTTGTTAGTGGTTACTGGGCAATATCTCAGAGATATGAGAGGTTAACCCACATGTCCATTTAGGTATTAAAAATACATCATTTTGCAGATTTTTTACATTGCATTACAAGGACCTGCACAAAAAGTAATTGGTCTGCTTTTCTTTCTGTACTGAGATTGTATTTTCACTACTAGATACCTAGATATCCATGTTATCTTTACAGTAAATTGGTATTGTGGAAGCTATTACATGATTACATATTTTATAAAGAAATACAAATTAAAGTAGTCAAAATAAAAGAAAAAATTGCAGTGCTAAAAATAGCCATATTATGATACAATAGCCTAAAAATTCATGGAGCAGGTAGTAAGAATTCTTAAAAAATACAGTTCTTCATAATTATTGTTTTTGTTTAACAAAAGACAAATAACTCCTTAAAAATACAGAATGATCTGATTCCAACTTATTCTTATCTACAATTTTGTAGACTTCAGCAAGATAAAAAAGGAAAGTCATACAAGATTATTCTCTTTTAAAAATGGGTTACATGTATTTTTAGTCCATCTACGCAGACCTGTTATGACCAATTTCTAGAGATAAAGTAACAGATCTGCAAAATTTCTCCAATGGTCTCCCTCTTCCTGTTGAAATATCCATATAAATGGGGCCAAAATCATGGGTTACACGAAGGCAAAGGTATGAGAGTAGCAATATGCAAAATGTTGCTGCACACATGAAGTGAACACAACTGAACTAATAAGAAGAAACATATTACACTCCCATTTCTTTCAGTTACCATGATCTTAGTTGTCACTTGTAAATGTTGTAGATGAAATATTCAGACAGAAGTATGATTTTTAAGGTACTCATGTCTGTGAAGGCTTTAAACTTTAATAGTTACCCTGCCAGCTGCAGAAATGAAACTGGCTTTGATTAGTGACCTGAATAAATCAATCTGAGCTCTGTTAAGAATGAGCTGCTAGTACCAAGAAGCTACTTCTGTCCTTTTTTCAGTTTGTTCGTGAAAAAAAATTAAAGGTCTGAATGCCTTATAAGACCGTGAGTATGAAGTGAATCATGAAGAGTAATTAGACATAAGCTGTGCTTTTTTCTACATCCATGTTTAGGGTGATTGTAGGCTGGAGCAGTGGTACATAGAGTCTCTCCTCATCACAGCTCAGGAAAACCAGGACCCCAGAAGCTGCTCTGATGCCAATTAGGAAATTTTACTGAAGGTCCAATACCAAGAACCACTCAGGCACATTTTTTTCAAGGTATTTTTTGCCACTAACCAAGCAATTATGCCATTTTCAGATACACCAGTTATTACACAATTACTGTAAGAGCCATAACATTCATTACAGTGAAAATATGAATCACGGTTTAAGTTGAGGGTGTGAATATACAGAGAATTTGAACAACGTAATTGAACATATTTGGATGTATCACATTATTCGTACAGTTTAATAGGTTTAAACACAGTTGGGTTTATCCCCCTTAAGCTTAATTTGAAGTGCCACATCCCTTTTCTAAGATCATCTCTGGAGAAAAATACCTTCATATTTTTGTGAAGAGTGTACAGCAGTATCAGTTAGTGCCCCCAAAAGTACAGGATAGGATTATTCCCCAGACACATCCCAGCAGAGCTCATCTTGCTGCTTCCACAGCTCAGTTCTCACCTGGGCTGAGCTCTGTGGAGACCTTTGACTGTTGTGAGCTCCTGAATACTCAGCCATGATGGAGAATAAGCTCTTAAACACTTTCAAAGGGCTGTTTCCAGCATCACTGAAAGCTTATCTGTATTATTCGTGTTTTTAATGTTTTTATTGTCTTCTTGGTTAATTATCTGTGCTTGTTTGAGCAATTACTGAAAAACACTGGTGCATAGGGCTAAATAAATTAAAGAATAATGATAGCTTTTAACAGAAGTATTTTGCAAATTTTCAATTTTTCATGGTTTCATGGAGAAAATCATCTATTATGTACAGTTACTGAATATTTTCACAATAAAACTCCACCCCCTGCTACTTAATGCTAAGTGAATCTGTGAAGGCAGCCTGAGCCAGGAAAGAAGCCTCTGCCAGTGACCTACTGTATTACTGTGAGCACATAATTCCTCTGCTCCATGCCTTGTACTCCTTCTTCTAAAATGTAGGATTCTGGGAAAACAAATGCCACTCAAATGTTAACAGAATAGCTTGACACTGTTGTCCCAGTATTATGCAAACTGAAACACCTATCTGGCCCCCTGGCTTCACTTAGCTCTTCCCCCTCAATGATTTTCCCAAAATAGTAATAATAAAAGGTCCAGAAAGTCACGTGGCATTGCAAGAGAGGTGATGTGGGGATCCCGTTTCAAAAACAACTGATAAGTCAGAGGGATCAGCTTTAAATTACATTCAGAGAGGTCACCTCAAGGAGAAAAAGAGGCCGTGATTTTCCTGGATGGGCTGACCTTGCACAAAAGCCCATCAGGTGGTACATTTAACATCCTTACAGCTGTTCCCATATGCTCTGTATGTTTTGTTGCCAACACTAGCTCTAGACAGAGGGCAATAAACTCAGGTTTGTCTATTCTGGCAGTGTTTCCTAAGTAGGCATGAGATACAGAAATGGGAAATTTGCTCTTGATCTCAGCTGATAAGTCAAAACATAATTCAGGTAAAACAACAGAGTAATCCTTTAAAAGATTTAAATCTATCTGTTGCTCAACAGCATTGCAACAGAACAGTGCAATATAATAATTGCACATCTATACAGTGACCAAAATAATTTATTTTCTACTACTACCAACAAAAGGCAACAAGACATATAAAGAGCATTTTTTTGCCTCTCATTATAAGAATATCAAAAACCTGGAGCTAGTGACTGCATGCTATTAGAAACAAGTGTAGCGAAAAGTGAAACCACATAGTACAGCATGAAAAGCATATTAGCCACCTCAGAAGGAAAGCGATGGGAAATTAATAGATCCACTTGGTACCACGGGAGAAGGTATTAAAAACCACAAAGGTGAAAAAGGCCACTTTAAACAGCCATGAAAATTCTCAGAAACACTAAAGGAACGGTATGGTTTCAACAGTCTTTTTTTCTTTTTTTCCCCCCATGACATATTTGTCAAGTTGTGAGAATTTAAAGAAACCCTCTATTCAAGGTTGAAAAGGGAGGTTAGTAATGAGAAGCCACTCCGCCTCCTCCTGCCCCTGCACGGTCTGTAGGGTGCACCGAGCACTTCTCTTTCTAAGTGGGGGCAGCTGAGAATGACAATTTCCTTCCTTTTGCCTGTGAGGAGATCAAACTGTTTGCTGCAGCCCTCTGGAGCAGGGTCTTTAAATCTCTCTTGAATAGGGTATAATCTCTTTGGGAAGTGGTACGTAATACTTGGAAGACCTAGGTTTCATGTATTAGGTGAAATAAATCAGCATCTCCCATGTACCTCAAAGATCCTGAATTAAAAACTGGCACATCTAGCTCTTCCTGGCTGAAGAATTAAGCAAGATTACCAGTGCATTAGTCTCTAAATCCAAGAGGCTAGAAAACCTAGCAAGAACAACCTCGCAAGAAATTAAGTGTGTTGCTCCCAGAACATTTGGGAAAAGTGGTGGACTTGAAGGAGATGCAGGAAATCCTAGGAGCTGTGTTCAAACAGTTATTTATGAATCCTGCCTACACTACACAGTATTTTTCATATGATTTTTATGTCTACCAAAGTAATGAAATTGCTATGGAGAGAAACAGACTTGTTACAGGTGAGCACAATTACCAGCGATGAGCAGCAGTTCAGACAGAACACATCTGTCCTGACAAAATCTGACCCTTTATTTCACTTCTCAGGATCACAACTGAGCAGAGGGAGGGAGTGGAGGAGATACAATGCATTTGAGTGTGGGAAGAAAGGATTGGTCAAGCTCTTTACAGTCACAAACCACTTGAAAAACTCTCTGCTATACCCTGAGTCTTGGGAAATAAGTTAAACCTCTTTCTAGAACAACACAACACTTGGAAAGATAGATCTTTTACTAAACATAGCAACCTCTGAGTCAAAAGGTGATGGCTCCTTCAGAATAGTCATCAAGAATAAGGATCCCTATGCAACTATACTCATGTCTACACAAAAGTATTATTTTCTATAGAAGAAGAAAGAGCTCTGTGAAAAACCTGAAAGCATCACCAGGTCTATTCAAAACAGACAAGAGAAAAATGCAAGAGAATTTTCTAGGGAAAGACACAAAGGTGACATAAATGGGAAAACAGTCTTGCCTGTAAGAGGAGCACGTGGTGGGGGAAAAGAAACAGCTTCCGGGATTACATAAACCAAAATGCCAGACTGGAGGAGTAATCTCCAGAAAACAACTGTCTTAATTTATTTAAGTTTATTTATTAGCTCCTGGAAACAAAGAGACTAAGATTTCTCCCCAGACCCGTGTGGTGGCAGCTGCAGATGGGAATGGCAGAGGGATCACATCCAGGCCGCAACCAGCAGAAGGGAGCAGCAGAGCCCCGGGAGAACTCTCTGCCCATGCTGCTGCCTGGTCCTCTTCCCACCCAGCAGATATGCCCAGGGCAGATCTCTGGTCTCTGAGGGGGAGTCACTCAGCCATTCCTATGAAATACCTTTTCAAAGTTCCTTTTCTGCTGCCTCACCATACCGCTGCCCTTTTTTTCTCCTCCAAGCTGCCAGGTTTTGTAAATATTTCATGAGCTGCCTGCATGAATTCCTGCACTAAAATCTTCCTAACAATAGAAACCATTATTAGCCTGCACTGTTATGCTATATCCTGCACAAGGTCATTCTGCTTTTCTTCCTTAGTATCTTTGTTCCCAAAGGGAGAATGCATTAATGGCAAGGAGAAAACAGTTGCCTGCAAGCAGCCACAAGAACAAGAAAACGGTGTGTTAATTACCAGCACTGAAAATGACAGTCTGAACAGCACTAAGAACTGAAAAATCAAATTTGGATTAAAATAATAAATATAATGGTGGCTTTCAATCCCTAATGTCCAGAATCCACAAAGTGCTACTTCAGTCATTATTGCTATAGCAAAAGAAAATGACTGAAATAAAGGTTGTTGATGTGTTTGTTAGTTGCTCAGAAGACATCAAACAGTTAATGGAAATGATGGGTTGACAAAATATTGCACTGAATTACAGTAAGAAAAATGCAAAGAACGTTTTCTTAGTGTTAACCAAGGCTTATTTTATATGATAGAACAAAAGGATCATGAACTTTACCTATTGTTGCCATCCTTACAACACAACACTCCCAACAGCTTTTTTTTTTTTTTTAGGGGCTAGAAATGATATATGACTGAATGAACTGAAAGTGAAACAAAAAATTGCAAAAGGTTCCCTAAACTGTGATTATGTCAATTTAGTGAAGCTATCTTCCTTCTTGAAATAGCATATTTTTCCTGAATCTCAAAGCATATCATGAGCACCTCAGTGGTGCTCCTACAAAATAGGACTTTAAGTGAATACAAGCAATGCTCTGACAACTTCTCTGTCACAGCAGGAAGGTGCTACTTACTCTAAATTGGTTAAAAGGGCTCATACTTATCTCTTAATTGGATGTAAACTAGGAGTTGAGATATCACTGGCTGTGTGGGCATGAGAGCTCACTTTTGCTAAACTCCCACTATTTTGACGGAATCTGGCAAATAAAGTAGTCATTCCTTTGAGCAATGCTAAGATACTTCTTTTTTTTAAAGGAGTTAATAAGTTAGGAAGGCTTTAACACATTTTTTATATTTTCCTATTATATTGCTACCAGGATCCTTCTCAGTTCTTTCAAAGACTTCGTTCAAAGTGAGACAGAATTAATTTAGTGTGTGACCAAGGGATGACATTTATTGGAAACTACCTTGCATCTAGGGCTAAATAAATGTTATCTTCAAGTCCCTTATTTCAAATATGCTTTATGCATTTCATGATTGTGAGACTGTATTAACTTACATATAACTACATATAAAAAATGAATAAATAAATGTCAGATTTAGTTTGAACAAACTAATTTCTTCCTGTAATCTGAAGTCCCTTTAACTAAAGACCCAGAAAAATGAGACCATCTGCATGGTCTTCCCTTGGGCACTAGTTTACATGTATAAATTTAGTTCTAGATTTTGAATTTACTCTGACAAATCTCTACATTTTTTCATGCAGGTTCATTAATTATTGGAAGACCTGACATCAGTTAAGATTAAGGACCCCACTTCACCTATAAACACCATATATGAGCTACGGTATTGATGGAAACTATAATATTTTCTACTGCCAGATGCAGTGGAAAGCTCAGCAAAGTCTACTACACGAACGAAATGTACCAGGATCCATTGAAATAACTTTAGAAAAAAAAAATCCCTGCTTTCCATTAACAGGCCTGATAGAAAACATTTTATGAAAGAGGTGAGAATTCTTGTTCCCATTGCTTGGATGCTAATAGCAGCATGAGGATGTGCTGCCATCAGCAGCAGGAACTCAGCCAGGCTATTAAGTGCTGTAGCTGGCAGCATTACTTACATTTTGCAGCTGGACTTGGCTTTGTGCCATACACTCCGACTTTGCCATCATGCTGGAAGCATTTAGGCTGTAGGTTTTCCTATTCTGTGTTTCTTTCAGCTGTTCATGAATTTGCTTTGTTTGTTTCCTGCAGAGAGAAATAAAATTCATGTAAGAAAGAGCTAACTTGATTTTTTTACTATACCCACGATACGTGTATAGCCATAGTTCCCTTTGTTCAAAACTTCACTGTAGTAGATGAGCCAGCTGAGCTAATTCACTAGTGTCTTATATTTCAGTGCAGTGGTTGTTTTTTGGCAAGGTTTATGAGAGGGGAAAAAAAGAGCTCTTCTGTTTTAAAATATCTTCTATTCTCAGATTACCATAATAGCATGCTAGTTGTTTTAGTGCAGAATTTTGTAAGATCATCCATCACATATTTAACAATAGCTTGCAAGCAGGTCTGAATAATAAAAAAGCATTTTGCTCTGTTTTGGAAAAAAAGATTTTGGCAAATAAAACAGGCATTAGCCCCTGTTGGCTATGAAAACTGATGAAGAATCAAAGATTTCTGCTAACTGATTAGGCTTGACCTATAACCTATCCTGTATAGAGCAGCTTTTGCTCACATGCTTAAACCTTGAAAAAAAAAAATCAGTATGGCATCTGAGGCTGTGGTGTTGACATATTATACTACGATCTACAATGTCAGAGTTAGGAATACCACTGGATGAATCACTTGTATTATTCAGGAGATAACTACACTGTTAATAAAGACTTTCTGTTTCTGCCACACTGTATTGACAAACTGAGTTATTAAGGTCTGTACATGATAGAGGACATGAGACTGCAAACTTTAAATATTACTTTTATCTTCTGCAAACAGATATCTCAGCTGGGCAAAAACTGTTAGCAAAATATATTGAAGGCCTTTTTATCAGCTTTTGATAAGCTACATTGTCTTGGGCTATCAGTTTTAAATGATCGTGAGAAATAACTTCACAACTCCATTTCAATTCTTTCCTTCCTTCCCTTCTTTCTTTTTTCTCCCCAGAGAATGCATTTCCAGCAGTGAACATACAACAGCTGAAAACCACTCAGCAAGGTCAAGGACTTGCCAGCATCATCATCATTTTGTTATGCCACCAGCAGCTTTTGGACAGCAACGGGTGCAGAGCCAAATTTCAGAAGGATGTGATTTCAGGGAATAAAAAATAAAAAAATACAGCCTTTCTATACTGAAATGGAAATTTTAGCAAAAAAGCTTTAGGGTTTTTGAAAAATTTCTGGTGATTTGGCTGCTGAAAGCTTTGTGACATGGTCAAGCTTGATAGGATCTTACGTGAGTCAGGCCAATGAATGTGACACTGAATAATTAATAGAAGTAATTTTAACTTCTTCACAGTGGAATCTGTGTCTACTGCAGGAAAGCATAAAAAACTAGAGGAAAATGATCTACTTATGTGGTCAGTGGAGGAGCCTGTGAGAAAGGGCAAGTTCCCTCAACACGAAAGCAAGAGATGAAAAGTATCCCAGTTCAGACACTCAATTTTAATAATAAAGTTTTTAATATATTAAAATAAATACATGGAATTTCCTCTGCCTTTGTGTTCCTTAGTTTTGATTCAAAGTGTCACAATGTAAGCAAATTCATCAAACTGTAAGTACCTGCTTAGAAGTATTTGTTATAGTATATTTTCTGAATACAGGTCATAAACTATCATAAATCTTGGACTCTACACATATCTCAGTCTTTCTATTTACATCCTATTTTGAAAAAGCATGGCAAATGAAAAAGAACAAATTTGTGTTGTAAACATGGTACAGATATGAGTGACATAATTTGAGTATAGCTAGGAACTCATAATTGGTAAAATTTACGAACAGAGGTGGGTGAGGATATAATCTCTCAAGCAGAAAAACTTCTTAAAACTTTCAAAGTTCTTCCTTATCCAAAACTTCTCCAGTTAATATTGGAATAATCTAAATAGATACATAATCTGAAGGATTATAATGTCAAATTACATTAGTCAGTTGATTCTGAAATGTCCTTTTTAAAAATGTTTTTAATATCTACTAATTTTTGAAACCAATGAAATAGAATAATTTAGTTTGTAAAATATCAAAATGAGCTCTTTAGCTTCTAATAAAATTCCAGGAGAGATCCATAAAAGCAACTTTAGAGTTTGCATGAGTAACTATTTTCTTAACACCTAAATTACATACAGCTGAGGAAATAAGCGTATCTATTCACACATCCTACTGGAAAGCCAGCTGCTTGCATGTTGGTCTTCAGAATGGTTATGGAACATCCAGGGGGTTTTGAGTGGAGACTTCACATAAGGTATAAACAATGATAGTGAAACATGATCACAGCATCAGACTTTGGGAATGTCTCCAATACATAAAAAAATTTTAGAATCTAATCAGGAAAATAAGAAAAAAATTTTGGCAACTCTAATTTGGATTTATTTAGAAAACCTGGGTTTACAGTTGTTGCTATGCATATAAACACGTTCAAGTTAAACTGGAATATTCAGCTTCACTACTGCAATTGTTAGATTACAGCTGAAATTCCTGAAGGTAATTTGCTGAGAAAAACAATCTAATCATTAATTTACTTTTATGTTCATGCAACCTAACATTAATATTAGCTTTTTGCATATTCATTTTTCCAAACTCTAGGATGCACAGCTATAAAATTAGAAACTATTAATAATTCAAAGTTATTCACTGACTAATAAATTTATTTTATAATTTTTGTTTTCAAAACAAATGGGCCTTATTTGTTCTACTTTAGAGTAATTTGGCAATGAAGTGTTGTTACTTCAGCAAGATATAAAGTCACTAGTCATTGATGAAAGTCTAAGCTGTAAAGGGCAGCCCATTACTGTACTCGTCATCTGTTGCTAACGCTTCCAGCACTTTCTTGATTAACCTAAAAGGGATAATTGGAAGGGCATAGAGTTTAATTATAGTCCTAAACTTCCTCAGATTGATTCTATTTTAAAGGACTTTTAATTCAATGGTGCATAGGGAAGTGCCTATTTCTAGCAGATGGTATTACAGAATTGTCAGACTAAGAAGTGTGGGTCAGTGTCTTCATGGAGACTTTTTTCTTAACAGGTGCACTATTCAAAATGTCTGTATCTATTAGCAATATTTTATATATTTTTTATACATCAAATGAAACCCAAGGATTATCCCCAACGCAGGAGGGATGCTTTGGTAACATTCAGGCATAGTCAGGATACATATACCTGAGAAAGAAGCTCCCGAATATCTGCTGACTAAAAGCTCGCACATGATAAACATTGAGGCACTTCAAATTTGCTGGGTTTTACAGTCTTAAGACACTAGTCAACATCACATTTACAATACTATTTTACATGGCCTCTATGAGACCCAGTCTAGACACTCTTACTTTTTGGACAGTGCTAGATGGAGCCACAGTCAGGGCTTTAGGGACTGATTAGTATCTCATCATTACTCTACTCATATATTGTGTAAGACCTCCTGACTGAATCAGAGGGGCTCATTTTCTCATAACTCTTCAAAATTCAGTTCCCAGAATCTGGCATAAGCACACTTCAACTCTTCCCAGTACCTCTCAACTATCAAATTTATAATGCAGATAAAATCCCAAACACAACACCCCCACCTCCTCCTGAGTTATGATGCACTATTGTCCTGTGAGTCCCTCTTTGAAGTGTTATTTCCACTCATTATTTTCAGACGTAGCTCTCCTCACCACCTCACCAAAGTCATGGTATTTTGCAGGCTGTTCCAGCCCAGCTCTGCACCTCTCCCTACAACAGTGCAAAAGCAAGGAGGGCACAAGTGAATAACAGAGGGACATTTTATTCACAGAATGCTCAGTCACTGACTGCATGTTCTTCCTAATGACAATCCCATTCTGCCTTTTCTGAATCTCTCATCTTCAGCAAAACCCCCAAGCGTTTTCAGGTAGATTCTCTCTCGCTCTTTCTTCTGAAGATCTAAAATGTATAATGACACTTCTAATGCAGTACAAAAATGGCTGTCTCTGCTTACAAATTACAGTACGATGAAGAAGTTTGCAGAGAGGAACTGTCCTGCCTCTCTGTCCTTCCCAGCTAGCATCACTGTCATACTGGATGTCCAAAAAACAATTAAACAAAATCTCCAAGACATTAGAACAGGCAGGATTGTTCAGCAAAAAAGCATGAACCACTCAAATATTCACTCAAGTCACACATGAACTACCCCTGCAGTCTGAGAGGAAGAAAAAGGGGGGAAAAAGACCTGGTGATTTTTCCAACTTCTTGTTTTGTTCCTTTTTTTTTAATTCCTGATAGAAATATGAAGCGTAATTTATTTTAAATAAAAAGCAGTCCTCATCAGATTTCCTAGCCATTAAAAGAAATTCTAGAAAGGGGGATTCAGATAAGCATCCAGACTTTTAAATAGTGCAAACTTACACATTTTTGATGCTCAGCCACCCTAACTAGCCTCTTGAAGGTACTTTTTACATTGATATGTGTTCTCTCCTTAGCTCTAGCTGGTACAGGAATGAAGGATGACAACCATATAGAACATACTTATAGATACAGTGGCACTGACAAGCAGGTCATGTAATTGCTGTGAGGTTTTTGCAACTCAAATTACACACAGAACAATAAATATTATAAAATAATGTTCAGTTGGGAAGATAAAAGAATAGAGGGGAAAGTATTTCTCTTGAAAATAGTTTAGTACAGATTATTTCACCATACTTGGATAAGTCAAAGTGCTTCTGTATTGCAGATTCTCATGCATTCACATCAACAGTTTACAACTATTAGCTACATGTTGCAGATATCTGCAGAGAGCACGTTTCTTTCTGCATTTCTAACTTTACTTTTGCTCTCAGCATACAGAATAAATGGGACTTCTAGAGATATGAAACGAAATGCAAAGGGGAGATGGTATGTTTGAACTGTCATTTTCAAGAAAGGAAAGTGATTATTGCACTGATAGCAAAAGACATGAAATTATCGCTGTCAAAAAAAAAAAAAGAACTGGAAATGACACAACCTATTCTCTCCTGATACCAGAAAATAGAAGGAACAACACATATTACTCATGTTTACTTTCTGGGGGGACTTAGCCACGGGGAACAGTTCCGGCCTGACCAGAGATGACAACAGCTTCAAAAGGAGGGGAGAAACTGAAGAACTGTAAAGCTGTAAAAAGGACAGGGGCTAAAGAACGACCACGCCAGCCGAAGGCTCTTACTTTGCTCTGAAGTAGAACGCTGCACAAAGCATGCCCACTACGACAATGCCAAAGATGATACAGGAAATGGACAGCACCTGGCGCTGGTACACGTCCTCGCTCTCTGTGAACAGCAAAAGTGAGAGTTACGAAAGCATCAGAAAACAGCACTTGGGAAAAGCGGCTTTCAGCACATCGTGTTGTCACCAGTGATGGAGAGATACGAGAGACTTGGAGGTCTGGGTCGGCCAGTTCCTCAACAGAACGGATGCTTTTCTGAACCTCTCATCTAGATAAGGTTCATAGAGTTGTGGCCTCCTAGAGAAGTTCTAGAAAATAGCTCCAATGCACACTGAGAGATAAAAATAATGAAAATCAGGCCAGTTTAATATTTTCTCCGCCCTACATGCCATTTTTCAGCTTTTTAAACAAAAGATTCTACCATCAATCAGTCAGTAGAATCACCAATGAGCCCTACAACCATGGAATTTTTCTGGCTAAAGGAAAGAACCATCATAAATCTTGCAATGTAGCACGAGTCCAAGTTCTTTTTTAGCTACCCCAAAAATGTAAGGATTTTTTTTTTGAGTGGTGATTACAATGCCTTATTCCCACATCATTCTCTGTACTTCATGTACAGCATACGGCAGTAAAAAAATAATTCAATGAACCTGGACAGAATCCAATGAGTACTTTGCTACAATGCACCAGATATTGCTTTGATTGGAGTCTACTTTTTAAGAAACAAATTTCCTTTAGAAATCTCATAATATTCTAGTTATTTTAAAACACTAACAGAATGAAAGTTAAAAAAAAACAATAAAAAATAAAAAAAGCTAAGACAATAAGGAAAACACTCAGCAGAAAGAAGCTGATAATCAACTGAAGATTCACAAACTCATCAACAGCTCCTTAAGTGTTATATTTTTTTTATTATTATTTCACCTACTTTTCAAGTTCAAAGGGCTAACATGCTAAAGAGATTGTTACTCAAAGAGATCAGTTTCTCCAAGCATGCAACATACAAACCAGTATTTTCATTCACGTATTTCAGGTGGAAAGTCAACATGTAGGATTCTCAAAGCATAGTACAAGCACTGTACACTGACAAACCTACACTTCCTTTCTAGGTTAGAGATCTCCAATGCAGACCCATCCATCAGTATGAACACCAGACACATGTGTCAAGTAGGTGGCAGTAACTCCAAGTTTGTAAGTCCCAGGTTCATGACAAATATTGTATGACAACACCAAGATGAATCTAGGCAAATACTAAAAAAACCCCTCTATACCTACTGGGAACATCAGTCAAATACTACCTGGAGTTATAATGACCAAAGACTGTGTACAGTATCCTAATCAGTACGAATTATAATTTCTCAAGAAAGTATATTGCAGTGCTGTAAGTGAAGATTTGGAGTCTTAAATACAATCAGTTGTTTCTTGTAAATCTCAGTCCTTTTTTGTAAGCTATTAAAAATAAAATTGCAAGGACCAAATCTTTGTTTTTTAATTCTCTGCTTGCTCACCCAATGAACACCACAATGATACAGAAGCCATTTCTAAGATACAATGTCCTCAGCTTCTGTTGAGCATTTTCCCTCATTTATATTTGAAATTTTACAAGTTGTAGTTTTACTATACTGTCTTAAAAATAAAAAGAAGGAAATAGACTTTTTATCTGTCTAAAATATAACTGGAAGGGTTGTAATTAAAGAGGAAATCCTGTTCACATTGCACTAAAACTGATTCCTGTACCGCTTTAGGCCCCATTCCTCATTGGCATGTATAAAACAGTAAATCCTCAGTGGTAATGAGGTAAACGTTTGGGGTTTTAATTTCCTTTTTTTGTTTGTTTGGTATGTTTGTTTTACTAGCTTGTGTAAACACAATCACCCACCTTCAATTTCCACTGCAACACACAAAGGACTAATCCTACAAACTTTAAATTCATATGCTGAGGTGAGTCACATTGAAAATAATTAAGGAATTCTTCAGTTCAGCAATTGTTAACCTATTCTGCCTGAATACTGATTTCAGCACCTACTGCCTAAGCCACAACTAAAACATACAAGTTTAATGCAACTATGCTCTTTTGTCAGTCCTGAATAGCGATCACCGTCTTGTTAAAGATGCTTTAGAATAAGTCTTACAAAGATAAAAGCAGTTCAGAGACCAGACAATATTATCTTGCTCAAACAACTATGTGAAGATTTAAGTCTTCTGTGTAGTCAGATTAGCTTTCAACACACACTGATCAATACTTTCTTTCCTTTTTGTTTACTTTGTACAATGCATATTTAAACTAGTACTTATTGATTAATTGCATACCATTTCTTAGACACCTTTGTTCATTTTTTATATCCTTTAAATCTTTATTTATGTATTGAACTCCACCATTTTTTGTCTCCAACCTCTTTACATATAATCAGTTAGGCATTTTTCCATTCTCTAATCTTCCGCACTGGCTTTATCTGAAAATCACCTTCTTATCGACAGCAATATAATCTGCCTTTCTCTGCAAACTCTGAAGGTCTCCTCATGGTTGCCTTGATTTAACCTCACTAGTGTGAGGTTTTAGCTGTGTTAAACACACGTAGCACAGGTGAGATCCTCTGTAGCCAAGGAGCACTGAATAGGGCCTGAATTGGGCAGATGCCCACAGCTAAGTACAGCAAAGCACTTTGGCTCTCACAGAGCAGAAAGCTGTAAAAATTCAAATTGTAGAAAAGAGAAGAATTGCAAATTCCTTCTCCTTGGCTCAAGATGTGCATCAACTTGTGCATACGCATTTTTACATACTGAAACTGATTTTCCAAGGTAATCTAAAGTGTGACTGAAGTTGTTAGTCTCTCTTTTTTTAAATATATTCATGTATTCCTTGTGAAGTACATCACCTCAATTACAGTCTATTGAAATACATTCTCTTGGGAGAGGATTCCTCATTTAATGAGCAGTCAAGAAAATATTTCTGCTAGAAACCAAAATATAAATTGCCATGGATATTCCTAGATAATCCATTTGAGGATTAAGACTACAGAATGTGAATTCCATCAAGCATTCAAGTTAAGATATACCAATATACCAAGATAAATACAACCACAGTGCTGAAAGGTAACATAGTAAACTGTTTAGATGCAGACTATTTGTTTAATAAAAATTATGGAAAGAAAGGTCTTCTCAAAACATACAGACAAGACAAACTCACATGGGACACAGAGCCTGCTGCAAGTTCATTGGAATCAGTTCCCATAAAAAAGTCCCTATTCACTGTGTGTCCTGTTACATGTCTAGCCCACTGTCATTCATGCTATTGATTCTTTCCTATTTTCCGCCCTGCTACAAAATTTTCTGAGCTTATCTCACTCATTTGCTGCTATTATGAAACACAAAATGACTTCTGGTGACCCATGGAAGGTTTTGGGTTTTTTAATTCTTTTGTCCTTTAATATTTATTCTTACAAGCTGCAATCCATTTGCTTTATGCATACGGAAAGACCCACTGAAGCATACACATACATCTTTAGAGGATTCTGAAGTGTAGGACAGACACCTTCTTCTTATGATTGTTCTTTCTAAAGCATATCGTAGGGTTTTTTTGTAGAGAGAAGCTGAAATCTGCCTCTTTGTGACTTTTTTATAAAAGGAAGAATGCTGGTACAAGGTCCGTGAGTATATTTCTAATCATACTACTGAGACAAAAATAATTTAGTTAATTAAAACAGATTATTTTAGGCTTTGTTAGGACCTAAATCCACAATATCATTACCAGTCATAATCACTGGATCCTCTAAGCTCTGTTGTGTATTTTGAGCTGAAATATCTTTGAAAGGGATTTCAAATATTAAGAACAGCATTGTGCATGTGGCCTAAGCAAAACGATAACAAAACAAAAATAGTAACTTTTCCCCTTGTGTTTATTTCAATGGCTGTTGAATAAAATCTCAATATGGTCACAAGCTTCACAGAGAATAATTACTGACTATTCAAACCAAGCCAACTGAGAAATTATGACATTTACCATACAAATGCATTATTTAACCTTTGTTCTGTGAAGAAAAAATAAACCCTAAAAATGAACAAATGTCCAGATTATTTCTTACGCTGAAGTTTTTACTCCCAGCCCCAAAAGCGTAAGTCCTAACAGCATTCAGCACCCCCTTACCTTCCTCACTCCATTCCCCTAAGAGGACCCACTGCATTGCTGCCAAATAAGAACATGCTATAAAACAAATATAGAAAGCCCTGTATCCTGTCACTGATATTTATGAAAACCAATAGATTTCCATGTGCTTTCTCTCATTGATAAATGTCAATGAAAACTTTATGAAAATAATTCTATGACTTATTTTTCAGCAGAAAATTTAAAGGTAATGTTCTCCACCTTTTTCTTGATCCCTGCCATAGATGAGTTAACATGGCCTAATGGACAGAACACAAAAACTGCTTTTCTTCAACAAATTACAAGACAGAATGCAGGGAGGGTTTGGTGGTTTTTTGTCCCCATGCAAAAACTGAGCCATGCAGGTGCAGCAAAGTGGGCACTGTGACCTCTGCTTGACCTCACTGCCATGCTTTTTGCATTTCCCTTCATTCTCTGTCAGTGCCTTTCCTCACCATGTCACATGGTACTGGAATGCCCTGCAGAGCCAGAACCTCACTTCTGAAGTGAACCTCAATAGTATCATTTGACACTTTGTGTCCTGCACCCTCAAAGTCCCATATCCAACAGTGGAGGGGCCTAGAAGGAAACCTCATACACAACATCAACATTTCCAACAAAATTTGGATCCCCATAAGTTAAAAGGCAAGAGGGTTGTTAAAGCATATTTCTCAATACACTTAAGATTTATGTGTGACAAGTACTAAACTATATACAGCATTCTAAATTTAATTCATGAAGAGAATAAAAAAGCCTGCCTGTTCCACAAAATCTGTGACTGCCTCAGCATCAGACATTCAACTCTCCCAAGAGTTTTCTTTCTTTCACTTGCAAAAGCCTACTGTACAGATTCTCTGCCATATGCTGTAGCTTGTGCCAAGGCAGAACAAAACAGCTGAAATGCTACAAGACACAGTTCACAAATTTCTTCTTTGACCTTGAGTAAGTCAAAACTCTTGTTCTTTCTGTAACCAAGAGGATATTGCCTCTTCCATTTCAGTGATTAACATGATAAAATGGAATATAAACTTATTAACCTCTAAAGAAATGAAGTCTTTGCAAATGCATGAAATAGATAAACCCATCTAAGATAATTATATTTCAACATCTTTAAGAGCATATGGATTACTTCACATAAAATACCATGTTCTATTCTAATTCTCAGCTACTTTTATTAGACACTGAGTTTTCTTCCTAAGACTTTTTTCTGCCTGGGTAAAATTTCCCTTTTAAAAGGGATCCAAGACACTTAGGTTCACAGATCAGAAGAGGAAGTTTGTATCTGTTTCGTTTACAGAAAGGACAGAGTCAAGGTTAATTGCACAGATTCCTATTTCAGACTGGAATCAGAGCAAGCTGACTTATGCTGGCAAAAGTTCATACAGCATTTCATAGTTCTGACAGTGATTCTCTCTTGGGAAGAACCATTTGATAATTCTGATTGTAACAAAGATGAACAAAATACATTTTCTTCTACTAGTGGAATGTCCACAGCAGAAGGATCTTAATGAAAGCAAAGTGAAATAAATGTAGCCCATTATATATTTCAATTGCACGACATTATACATTGTTTGACTATTGGTATTCAACACTAGTGAGATCATTTTCTGTGTACACATAAGGCAGACAAGGAAGGGATGAGTGTTCAACCTGTCTGACTGACCTATTTTAAGTACTTAATTCTACAACATTAATGCTGCATTGGCACTAGTTTTGCATGAAATATTAAAAACGAAGCAATGAATTAAGTATAATGATGAAAAGGGATGCAAAGGTATGTGCTGTAAACCTGAGTTTGAGCTCTCAATTTTAGGTTGGTGAGTGAAAGGTGAAGTCTCAATCAAAAGTAATGAACAAAAATCTCCTTAAAAAAATGAGCCAAACACTGCAGAGTTATCTGAAAAAAAAAAGACAAAAGAGAGGCTAACCTTACACAGGAATATCTAGGGTCATCTCTGGTTATAGCAGTGCCAATATTCTTAGTAACTTCAACTTGTTATTAAGTGAAAATTTGAAAAGCACTTTTTAAACAGTAAGATTTTAATTCTGAAGGTAACTTAATTTTAACTTGGGTGTCCTAAGAAACAGTAGTTTCCTTTTAGCTGCAGGGAACTCAGGGACTTGCCTGAGCTACAAGCAGAACCCAAATCTAACAAACTCTCAAAGCCATATTTAAGTACATTCACTGCAACATATTCATTAAATCTTAGGCTTGAAATAGCTCCATAGGCAGCTAAGGGAAGAGAGGTAGCTTTTTTCCTTTTAAGAAAACTTCTTGTTAGAAGGGTTTTTGTATTGACAATTTACAAGTAAGACAACCCAATTCTATTACCAACCTTATCTATTGTCATTCTATTTCTAAGATGGATAAGATCAGTCATCTATCAACAAAATTCATTACCTAAGTCTCATCAGTTGTCTGTGTGCGTGGACTAATTTTCCTTGTTGAAAGGTTCAGTTTTAGAATTATTATAGCAATTCTAAGATTCTCTAAGACCTTCTACTATTGCAAAAATAAACACAGTAAGCTAATCTGTACTACATTCCTATTATAGTCTAATAAGAATTAAAATTACATGTGAACCTTTTATCTTAATAATTTTTGATACCACCTAACAAGTTTTAACTACTTTTTTTAATTATGAGAGAAAGACAAGTATAAAGACAAACTTAATTTCCAGTCTGGATATAGGGGAAAAATTTACCTGGTTAATAGAGTCTGACAGCTAAAGATCTATGGTGATATTTTAGACAATGAGCACAGTGAAAAAACCTTATGATAAAAAGGGTAAAGCTGTCTAAAGCTGTGATCCTCTGGCTGTAATCTTCCTGCCTGATGGCTGCCTGCACTTTTGCTGACATGTGAAAGGGATGAGCAGCTAAGGAACAGCCCTCTAAGAAACAATAGTCCCACAGGAGAGACACTTGATAGCTGGTGAAGAAAAAAAGAACCTATTAAAAGATCGGAAACATTTCATTTCTATTTTACATTAGACCACTGCTGAGGACATTTGTACTAAAGTGCATAAGGACATTGAAGAAATAGTATCATGGTAGTATGATGTGAAATTATGGGCAGAACAGCTAGACCTAAACAAGATGAACTCTTGCTCTAATCTCATGTGAAAGCTTACAGATTTGAGATACAAAGCTGAAGATTTGCAGAAGCTTTTCCTGCGCATTAAGGACTGCACGCGGCCCTATATGCTGTGGAATTCCTGCAACAGAGAAAAGAAAGGAACAGCTCTTGGCAGGAAAGAGCAGGGAAGCAGCAGGCATTTTCAAATAAACTGTTTCCTTTTCCCAAAAAGACATGTCATGTCTGAAACAGAGAGGGCTGGGACCCCATAGAGCACCTGCAGTTTTTTTTGTCATCTCCTATTGTCAGGTGCAGAAGGGCACTGATCAACAATGATACTCTTGTCACCAAGGCAAACGCACCCAACTCATTTATAGCTCCATCAGCATTTAGTCCCACAAGAAGTATAGTAGTCACTGGTTTCTGCACACAGATAGCTCTGCCTTTGCTACCACAAATGAAACTGAAAAAGAGATTGAGAAGAGCAAAAGGAATTAGACACCAGTCAACAGAAACAGCCAAACTTTTATCGGGCAATGAGGCAGAACAATGCGCCCCCTTATTCTTCGATTGGGAAGAAACTTTAGAGCCCAGTATCCCCTCTCTGCACACTTTTGCTTTGTGTGTATTCACGTTGTGCAAGAGGGAAGCCCCGTGTCAATGCAGTGTGAGTGCTTTTCCTGGCATGGGGGATGGCACGATGGGTGGCACAGAGAATCCACCCGGAACGAGACAGCACCAGCGGCAGTGACTCATGCAGCCAACCGGAAAATGAATGGCAGTGGAGCGGTACCAAAGAAGCCAATTGCAAAAATACACTGAAAGAAAATTCCAGTGGAACAGTGGGAGTGTTTTAAACCTTTTCAGCGCTTTAGGTTAGGTGGTGCAAAGGCTTTATAGTACCACTGCTTGCTAGCAGCTCAGTACTGAACCAATAGCTAAAACTAACAGCTACTTGTCCTGGTTTCGGCTCAGACAGAGTTAATTTTCTTCCCAGTAGCTGGTACAGTGTTGTAGTTTGGATTCAGTATGAGAATATTGTTGATAACACTTTGACGCTGTAGTTGTTGCTAAGTAGTTAACAACACTACCGAAATAACAGGTAAACCCGCTGTGTGCAAGGTACTGAAACCTCCTAGCTAATATCTAAAACTTCATCTACTTGATCTACCATCAAGCCTTACTCTTTATGTCACTTCTGCTTACTGAGTATCACAGCTCCAAGTACCTCCAGCTTCTACTGCAGGTCCAAGGGATGCAAATTCAGCCCCTTAAATGAGGTCTTTCACCATCAGACCACAGTCAGTGACAGGACCATATTAAGTCAGCAGACAAGGAGGGCATGCAATATGCTAATAATTTAGTTTCACAGCCAAACACCAACTAAAGGGAGTCTGCACAGTTCCAGCCACCCTTGTGTTGACAGTTCTACGGACTGTTCTCATGTAATGTCTTTGAAACCTTTCGAATTTTAGGTAAGAAAATTCACATATTCATATACATTACAAAGCCTGAATGTAACCTACTGGTCTTCCACTGAACAAAGATGTATGTAATATTTTCTGCATTCTACAGAAAAAACAGTCTTTCATGGAAACACAAAAAGCTTCAAAGCATAAATCACAAAAGCTTAAAGATTGATAAATAATACAACTGTACCACATTTTTTTTTTTAAATTAAATAACATTATTTTTCAGAAGGATTTTGTTTTGGTGGGCTTTTTCCTAGTGGTTATGTTTCCACATGTATTCTTCCATTTCCGCAAAATCTATGCTGGCTGAGCTTTCCAGCTCTCCCAAGGCCTTTGTTCAGCCATACTTTGTGCTGGTAAATGGAAGAAGCAGAGGAAAGGACATTTAGCCACAAACTGCACAAGCTATTGCAGAGTTTATTAAGGTTTCTTAAGATGTAGATATATATATACATATATATATACAGACTAATCGAAAGACCATTAAGTGGAATAGGCAATGGATAAGTGACAATCATTTTATATGTAAGACCATAAAGACAGTTTCTGAGAAGTTTATTACATAAAAATATTATGGCTTTATAAGCAATAGCATTCTTTAATTTCTTAGCTGATGAGGGTTGTTATTCCAAAGATGCTAAGCACCACTAACATGTAATATAATATCATCTTTATTTCCCAGCTGATATTTTATCTCAGAGCTTGCACTGCTATTATCAACAAAGCCCCATCACTGGAATTTCTCCCTATATCTTGCTCACTTGCTGATATTGAACATTCCACTCAAATCTCAAGCTAACAGCAAAGCTGTCAAAGTGTATTTGACAGTTACTGTTGATGGCTACATTGTCAGGAGCTCACAGCAATTCAAGCAATATCATAATTAAGTGCCATCTCTTTGACTGCTGCTGTTTTAACCAGGCTGTATTTATAGATTTTTTTTACAGAAATATGGTGCGAGCAGTGACAGGAAAACCACAGAAAACAATCGTTAATAACTTGGAATATATTTTGGTTTTCATACACTTTAACAGAAACGTGGTGCTCTGCCTGGGAAGGCTCTGGAGGGTGAGGGTACAGAGGATAAGGACAAGGGCTTAGTCAGCTGCTGAAAGACGTGACAAGTACTGAAGTACAACAGCTTCTGAACAAGACTCTGCAGGCACAGGACTATATATTTATGCACTGCCTTCTTTTTGTACCACGCCCCACCTCCCTGACCTGGCTTCTCACAAGCCAGTGACCACTTGGATGTGACAACAAGGAGAGGCTGACAGAGGAGTAGAGAAGTGCCCTTCTTCACAGAGCAGTGTCCACCTGTGTTCCCCTTGAAGCCATCCCCACTCAAAGCTCCCACATGTGCAGAGATTAAAGGACTGTATACTTGTGCACCCATCACTTGTTCTGCTGATTTTCCCTGCCTACTCCATGAGCCAGTGGAACTCGCAGACAGTCTGGCTGGTGTGCTCTGTCCCTCACCTCTACAGGTGCAGCGGCATTCCCCCTCACCAAAATATTCTTGTCAGTCAGCTCCCCACCACACCAAGTGCACATTTGCTCTCCATAATGACTGCAACACTCAAGTCTAGGCTGGATAAATGATCAGAGAGAAAACCAGACTATGCTGGCAGACACAGAAAAGTAAATATGGTGACTGTAAGCAGCTACACTCTTCCTTTAATCCTCCAGAGGCTTTTTGCCAGCATGAGGGATAATACCCAGTTGTTCATACTGAGCAATGGCAGATACTTAGAGCCTACTAATGCAAGTAGCAGTGCTCAGACACAATTAAGGCCTCAGCCCACAGAACGTCTCGCAGTGCGCTCCCGGCGCTCACCCACGTGGAGAGATCTGCTCCATGCACTTGGCAGTGGCTGCAGGTAGGCAGCAAAGCTGGCAAAGACAGGCTGCTCAAATGCCAACTTGGATGTGAATGTGACTGCTGGGACTGCTGCAGTGCAAGCCTTACCACAGTCCTGTGCTTCAGAAGGACTGAAGAAGGGGATTAAAATCTTTAGCAACTGACATATTGCACAACATCAATAATACATCCTTATTGTGTTCCAAGTTGAAAGAAAGTTCTTTATGTACTTGAGAATACAGTCTTATTTATTCTTCTACTCCTCTTCCTGGCCTCCCAAAACCAAAACTCAATATATAGTTCAATCTCTCTATATTAATATATTTAGATGGACTTTAAACCCTTGCAACTCGTAGCTCAAAGCACATGTTTAAAGGCAAGCATGTACAGTACAAGGTATGTAAACTTTGTACTACCCTTCAGGAGAGGATAAACTTTGTCCACTCTCTCCTTATTGAAAATACACAAACACATCTTTAACAGAATTTTAAATTTCAAAATCCCTTACATAGGCTGTTTTTTTTTTCAAGAGTAAAGCACAGTAATTGTCAGAAAAAAACCCCATAAACTTGCCACTTCAAAAGGATTCATGGTTATCTGAAACCACAAAGTGTAAAATACTTTCTCATAATCTATAGAAAAATAAGAAATTAAACTCAACATTAGGAAAAATATTTTCAGAATGACACACACAATGACTTTAAAGTTAAAAGTGACTTAAAAAACCAAAAGAAATATAAAGTTATCTCTGACCCCTAGCTTTTGACAAGATGGGGCCAGCAGTGCAGAGCAGGAGGACAAGACAAACAGTGATTTAAACAAGAGAGTTTTCCTCTGAGGGAAAACCTCTTCCCATGAGGACAGCTGGGTGGTGAACCCGGTTGCCCAATGAGTTCATGCAGTGTCCATTTGTGGAATCACAGAATCATAAAATCATACAACATCCTGAGTTGGATGGACCCACAAAGATCACTGAGTCCAACTCCTGGCCCTGCATGGGACTATCCCCAATAGTCACACCATGGGCCTGAGAGCATTGTCCGAACACTTCTTGAGCTCTCTCAGGCTTGGTGCTGTGACCACTACCCTGGGGAGCCTGTTCCAGTGCCCAACCACCCTCTGGGTCAAAAATATTTTCCTAATATCCAGCCTAAAACTCCCTTCACATACCATTCCCTTGGGTTCTCTCTGGTTACCAGAGAGAAGAGTCCAGTGCCTGTCCCTCGTGAAGAAGTTGCAGAACCTGCAATAAGGTCTCCCCCTCAGTCTCCTCTCCTCCAGGCTGAACAGACCAAGTGTGCTCAGCTGCTCCTCATGCGGCTTCCCCTCAAGGCCCTTCACCACCTTCATAACCCTCCTTTGGATGGTCTCTAACAGCTTAGTATCTTTCTTATACTGTGGTGACCACAAATGCATACAATACTCAAAGTGAGGCTGCATCAATGAAGAGTAGAGCAAGACAACCACTGGAGGGATTTTTTGCATCCAGTCAGTTGACTGGAGAGCTCCTGAATCATTTTATGACTGCATGAAAGGGAGCAGCTTTACAAGTCACAGCATGGCAAACTGAAGGACATATTACACCAGTGTCAAACGTTTTCAACTGAAGCCTGACTGGTGGTACCACTAATAAACATTCCTACGCAGACTGCCTGGTTGGGTGTTACAAGCCAAGGGCTGTCATACACAGCAGTGATTCTGACAGCACAGGGCAGCTTTTGATGTGCTTTGTAACATTTGTAACATTTCTGGTCATGATTTTTATCTAAGAACTGAAAATGGAAATACTGTGCCAGAAGTAAGCACTTCCTCTGGTTCATCACAACATTTTAAGACGGAGATCACTTTGCCAAGCAGTAATGGCCAAGTGTTTTCTGACTCATGCTTTATACAACAGCCCTTTCTGCATCCCTCAACTTCATGTCTTTTAAAAATATTCCCATTACTTTCTGTGGCAGTCACGATGGACAGCTTATAGCTATAGGGCCAAACGGGTGCTGAGCCTTGAACAAACATTGCTGAAACATCACAGTTCTGAGTATGGCTTAATGAAAAGAATAAGCAGACTTGAAGAGGCCTGAACAGAACAACTCAAACAAAAGTAGCTGAATAGCAGTAACTTGGCCTACTTGGGCTTGCCTGTGACCCAGTTTTCTTTCCTGCCTGGGAGAGACGTGTTTTGAAGAGCTCGGGTAGTGCTGAGCGACTGAGGGTGGGCTGACGGGGAGGCAGGAGGCAACAGCTGCTGCACTGCCATGGCACGAAAGCAGAAGGTGAAAGAACACCAAAGAGCAGGCTGCAGAAGACAGCACCATTTACAGATCCCAAGGCCATGGATAAGGTGTGAGGGTTCATGGAGATGCCTTGATGATTGCAGCTGAAATTCCACACAAAAAGGCTTCCCTGCTGGCCCACCCGGTGCCTCTGAACCCTCATTGTTCTCGCCCCTACATATGAGGTTAGTTGTGTTTTAAAATGAGATGCCTTCATATTTCTCAGCAGCTTTAGAGAGCTATGTCATTAATTCAGGAAAAATTGAGTTTGCAAAATTATCAAGAAAGTAGCTAGGTAAAATCTCTGCACATCTCAACTGTCTTTAAATTTTTCCTTTTCTGTCAGGTGTTGCAAAAGCCAAGGAAAATGTATTGCTTTTCATACATCCTCTTTGACAGCTCCTATCTGTTTTGCTTCTCTGAGCAGTACTAGAGAGGAGATTCCTTCAGATGACCCCTTTTTACTCATCACCTTAGTGGTATGCATCTTATAGCTACTCTAAAAAACAATCAGCGACCATATGATTCATCAACTTGCCAACATATTGCCATCATCAATTTCAATTCTCACAATATTGCCAGAGAAGGCAGAGGTGATATGGAAAAGAGGTAGTTATGAACTAAGATAAATGAATTTAATAAAATGTCATTAAAAAGGTAAGGATTTACAGATTCCTCAGTTGCTAACAATAAAGGAGACATGAAATCTCAGCTTAAATGCCTCTAAAACTGTTTTGTTTATATATATATGTTTCCACCTTAAGACTCATTTCTGAGTTGGAAACATTCAAGAATTGTTTTGGATTGATTAATCAGGGGAATCCACCTGTTGGGAGTATTGTGCAGAGTAGAGCAAGAATTGCTTGAAACAGTGGGACTGATTCTGGCCTACTTTGCAACATGCAAGAAAATTTCAGTGAAAACTAAAGAGCCATAACAGAGTAAAACCAGAATATTCGTGACCTGCCATTACTATATATTGGCTGGAACAAGAACTGTCATCCAGATTTGAGCTGCCCTCTTACATTTTGTCTCAAATGGCTCTTATTGAACAAAAAATCCATTTCCAAGTATTCTTAACTGCCACATGGATCATCAAATGTTCCAATAATGCAGAATTAGACCTTAGAAAATAAAGACAAGAGAATCAACAACCACCTACTCATCCCAATTAAGCAAAGCCTTCACTGATCATGCCTCTATTGGGAAATGACAGACTTCAGCTCAATAAGAGTATTTTCAGAGAAGCAACTGCAACATTTGCAGAAAGCGGGTATTTTCTGAGGCAAAGGCTGGTGAATCCTATAACAAGACATTTTGAAAGGATTCAGAAATGGTGACCAGGATGTCCCCTGAATATACTGTGTGTTTATGCTCACCTGTTTCCTGCTCCAGGTTTCACTCTTAGTTGTCTCATAATGAAATGACACACTGAGTCATTCCTCCCCAGTTTTTTTCATTTGCTTTTAACCTCTTGGCAAAACCAGTACTCTAAAATCAGCCTGGTTTTCCATAACTCTATGAGCCAAACTATGTCCTGCAATGATTTCTGACCTGTGTTACTTGAACTGACAGAGAGAACCACGACTGACATCTCCATCAAATGCTGTGGATGCCTTCAAATTCATCCAGTCATTGAGGTCATTTATGGGATGCTGAACTTTAGTAAGCGACTGTGTTAAAGTGGGTATTTTTTTCTTCAATGCATTCAAAAGGATAGGTCACTCAGTGGGAAATAATTTAGGGCTAACTCTTACACTTGCAGCACATTTGTAGCTTACTAAGAGGTTTATCAGAGTTTTTAAATAGAGACTGCTATGAACACTGCAAAAAAATTTCAGTTTTAGATGCTTAATGACATTATCCATCATTGACTAAAGTCAGTCTGTGCAATCATTCTCAGCTATATTCAGTTCAAGTACAAAATACTCCAGAAGCAAAATTTTCCTTCTGGCAGGCCCCTAAATTTAAACAGATAAACAGAAATCATGTTAAACACTACTGAGGACTCCTTATGTAATTTAAAAAATAATAAATAAAATTTGGAAGAGAACCCCTTTCAAGCCCTGAAAAATGAAAAAAAAACCAAACAAACAAACAAAACAAAAAACCTGTACTTCAAATAATCAAAATATTATTTCTATTTTTGGAAATAAACCAATTATTTAAGAGTTGTTTACTTATTATTTTACATTTGTAAAAGTAATTTTAAAATTCTGTAAAATACTCACTGCAAGTACTGATTTGTGCTACATCAGTAGGAAACCTCCAACCTACTTGAAACAGGTTTCTTTAATTACTCACTGCTTATTGTTAGTAATGTAATTGGTTTAACTTGTTAAAACTACCTATGATATCCAAGACTTATTTATAGTAACCAAGGCTGAGTCACTAAAAAAAACTCAATTATTTTTAGAGGTATAATCATATGAAACTGGCCTCTTTCCTTCAAAAAGTCTGCAAACAGGACAGAGAAAAGCTATTCACTGATTCTTCTCAGTGAAGTCCTTCTCACAGAAAAACAATGTTTCAAATGGTGGAGAAATATATGGGGATTTTTTCAGAACAGTCTCTAAGATTTATTCTTCAGATAAAAACTAAATCAACTGCAATGGAGGCTGTCACTGTTTTACTGCTACACAGAGAAGAACCACAACCCCAAAGAAGAAAAGAAATTTTGCAGATGCTTCTGAAAGAATCTCTGAAAGATGAATTTCCAAAACTTTACAACTAACATCCAATATCACAAAATTACGTGAAAAAGTCTTCAGATGTAAGATCAAAATACACTCTGGATCAAAGCCTACCCTTCTATACTTTGTAGCTTAGCGTTGGCTCACCATCAGGAAACCGTTCCAGAGTGTCTGAGAAAGGAAACAGAGTAGCAAAATCATCCTCCCAAATCATCTGAAAATCAGGGTGCTTGGAAAGTCTTTGTAAGTTCTGCTGAATTCTCCTGCTACCTCAACTGTCTTAAATTCTTGTGGTCTAAGTGTTGCAATTACATACACATGCTAGGATTTTCCCCAAAGCTTCCACAATGGTTAAAGAAAATTCAAATCATGTTAATTAATCTTTAATATAAAATGGGTTAAAGTTGACAGAACAAGGTTGTGGTTGGCAAAGTACAAGTGATATAAAGCCCTTCCCTACGAATAATAGCAAAAACATCTGAAATGAAGAAGAGAAAATCTTAAGGTTTAAATTCCTGTCCAGAGGTGTTTTTTGTTGTTGTTGTTTTTTGGCTTTTTTTTTTTTTTTTAATTTAAAGTACTCTTCCAGAGCTAAGAAAAAAAATTTTCAGATAACCAATGAAGAGGCACATGTAGGTATTCCTCTATTTTAGGGAAATAGCTAGAGGGGGATGAAATTATTAAAGACAAGAAGGAAGAATTTGAAAAAACGGAGAAAACCTTATTTCTTAGAGCTTCCCACATACATACTGGTCACTTCTGACAGTGCTGAAATGCAACAGACATCTGCCTGCATGTTTGCAAACTCAGTAACCATGTTGCTATCAATAAACAGAGGTTGAATAACATGCACATGACATGGACAAACATTAGCTTGTCTTTAAGAAAGGCTGGAGCTACAGAATACAGGGCTAAACACCAGGATTTTTGCAGTAGGCATTATTAGGTTTTTATACAGACCCACACACAACTCTCTACCTGTCAGTCTTCCTTAAGTGCTCTTGTTCCTTTGCGCTAAATGTCCTCTGGCAATATGATTCCATGGTTAATAATTTGACCAAATTTAGGCGACTGAAGCAAGTACCCACATGGAAAGCTCATCCTTAATACAATCAAAATAGTAGTACATTTACTGAGAAAAGTCAGCAGTCCAAAAAACCACTGGGTTTTTCTGGGGGAACAAGGTATGTCACTACTTGGAAAGCCTCTCAGATTTATCACAATAATAAAGAATGATGCCAAACATCTCTCCCCAGAAAAATATGCAGCTTCTTCTTTTTCTAAATAAACTCCAAAACATGGACTAACTAGCTCACGTACATATGGATGTTCAAGGCATGCACTGGTACAACATGATACCCTACTGTGTCTTACTCTGTCTAACATTGCACTTGTTTCTCTCCTAAATTATAAATACCCCTGAAGGCAAAACGTCAATGAAGTTAAGTTTTGTAGGTATCCAGGAGGATGTAATCTGTCTTTTCAATGTCTTTTAAGTCACCTTATATGAACATGTCCACCTGCTTAGCTTACAAATCAAGACACCTTGCTTTATTATTGGTCAGTGCTCTTCATGTAGGAATGCAACTCTGGGTAATAATGTAATAATTTATACCGAAGTACTATATCAATTTATTTCCTTACTGTATGAGAATTTTGCCTACTGTTAAAATTACCAAATGCCTAACTGGATTTCTAATGAACTAACCTGCTTTTTATTTGTAGAGAAAAATAGGATGGCTGTATCTTAAAACTGCCAATTACAATGACTTAATTACAATGATTTTTTTACAAGAACCCTACTTATTAGACTACAGAGATGCTGCTCTTAAGGGAAACATTAAAAACCCTCACAGATGAAGCCATATATATTTATCTTTAATTCAAACCTCTGGTTTCTGTGTATTAATCTGTTGTCTTTTTTTAAAAAAAAAAAACAACCAAACAACCCCAATAACTTCTAATATAAGAAGTTAATTCTGAAGCTTCTAGAAAACATTTTCTACTTAGCTTTGTATTTAAGAATTCAATTAAATATTTTTTCTTGATTTGCAATAAAGCTGGTTTGTTTTGATATAAAACTCATCTCAGGACACAAGTACCTTGCGAGACTGATGAAGTCCACATTGCCCAGAAACTTTTTTTGAGTTTAGAGTTTGTGTTATTTACTATCACTGATAACTTTTATTTACTATATATGTTTATTCAGTACCAAAATATTGTCCTTAAACCCATTTATAGTATGATTCCAGTGAAAAACTGGTGGCTGAAAAACACTGTAGTCTCATAGCACCTCTTTAAAGACAAGGAACAATACCACCTGCTTCTCCCTTATTGGGACAAAATACTCTTTTCTTATCCTAAAACTAGAGATTCAGTAATGCAACCAAAAGCAAAAAAAGTTTTTTCATAAGACAGTATAAAATATAAGGCTTTTTACATATTCAAAAATATTCAGATAAGAAATGAGGCAAAAGCATTAAGTTAATCAAATAGCCTAATGTCAGTAATAGCTCTGCTTTTAGCAGCTCAGAGAAGCTGCAATGAAGAGGAAAAAAATATGTGAATAAATCCAATCCAGTAAATTTTTCCTCCTCAGCCAAATTGTAATTTGTTAAACTTTCTCTATTGAAAAATTTCAAGTCTATGGGAAACTATAAATACCACCACTAGATTCTAGTATATATATATATATATATATATATATATATATATATATA